>MU187682.1:0-19206 GCA_016904865.1 Pissodes strobi | reverse complement strand
TTATTATTATTATTATTATTATTATTATTATTATTATTATTATTATTATTATTTCCCTATTCGCTCTAATAAGATGACATATCAGGTACTAATCAACTGGTGGGAAAACGATTCAGTTCCTTCCACTCAGTTCAAAAATCTTCGGACTATATGGCAGGTTTGCAGTAAGACTGCCTTTTGTCCATACAAAGCGTTGCTGGTGCTTAATCCAATGGTTTTCAGGTTTCTGATGAAACTTTCTGAAAGTATCCCTTCTGCCGAGATTACGAATGGCATGGTTGCAACTTCCAAACATGTTTAATTTCGATAGCCAAGTTCTCGTATTTTTTGGTTTTTTCCGCTTTCATTTTCGCGATATTGTGAGAGAGTGGTACGGAAATATCTATTATAGTTCCAATCTTTCTTTGCTTATCAATCAGCACTATATCCGGTCTGTTGTAGTCGACAGTCCGATCTGTGGTAATAGGGCGGTCCCAGTAGAGCACTGCTTCCGAAGTCTCCAACACGGGTGAAGGCTGGTATTTGTAATAAGGGGGGCATGTCCGTAGTAGTCCATTCTTAAGAGCAAGTTGTTGATGTATTATTTTGGCCAGTTGGTTATGGCGACCAAGATATGCATTATTGGCGAGCATTTGACAACCCGCCATGATATTCGATGGATTCACCGGCCACCCCGCATTTCCTACATTTGTCCCCCACACTTAGTCCAAGGCAGTGCTTTTCATAATTTCTTGTTTTTATTACTCTGTATTGGATAGCAATAAGAAATCCCTCAGTCTCAGGATAGAGTTGATCAGATTTAAGCAATCTCAGAGATGCATCTTTATAAATATTTTTGGCCTCTAAACTTCTCGGGTATATTCCGTGCATTGCCTGCTCTGACCATTCGGCGTATTCTTGTTGCCTTGTTTTAACCTCGAATTCCACCTGTTGATGCTGCAATTTCAAGGGTGTAAGGTTGTGGTCCTGTTCCGCCGCTAATTGCATGAGTATGCCATTTGACTGGAGAAAACTTGATCTCATATTTTGTTCTTGCGAACGACAGAGGTTGTAGATATTGACCATCCCTTTTCCCCCTTGTCTTCGTGGTAAATATAAACGTCTTACTGATGCGTTGGTATGCAGGCAACGAGATTTAGTCATTGTTCGTCGTGTCAATCGATCGATTTCGTTTAAGTCTGCGTCAGATCATTTCAGAATCCCAATCATATGAGTTAGCACAGGAACCGCCCAGGAGTTGATGGCGGTGATCTGATTTTTCCCAGAAAGCTTAGTGTTCATAATTTTTGTTAGCCTGTGACTATATTTATCAGTAAATATTTTCTTCAGTTGGGTGTGATCTATCCTTTGATTTTGCGTAGTTCCCAGATATTTGTAGGTTTCTCCTGGCGGAAGGGTTTCAATGTCAAAGTAGGAGTGCTCTTGTTCCACTACCTCTCCCTTTTTGATGTTAATGATAGCGCATTTATCCACTCCAAAAGACATCTTGATATCGTCACTGAAAAGTTGAACAGTGTTCAGTACTTGGTGTAACATGCCGATGTTTTCTGCATAAAGTTTCAGGTCATTATTATTATTATTATTATTATTACTATTATTATTATTATTATTATTATTATTATTATTATTATTATTATTATTTTTATTATTATTATTATTATTATTATTATTATTATTATTATTATTTTTACAATCAGGAGACAAAACACAAACACTGAAAATTAATGATAATGCTATATGCTAATATCTGTCTGTTGCTTCAAACCTCAATTTATTGCCGACAGAAATGGATTACTCCGTAAAATCCAAAGGCCAGTTTCAAGTTCCATGATGGAAATTACGTGTAGAGATCAATGAAATGTATTAACAGAGGCGTTTTGTCACGAAATATAAACGTACTTCGTTGCATGTTTTTTATATACATTTAATTTTTTTTAATTTTAAAGAGAAAATGGAACACAAAGTGGTAAACTTTTTAGCACATTTGGAGGGGGACAATTTTAAAATCAGAGCTGAACTTTTAAGAGGCGATTAACGCAATGTCCTAAGCGATATAACAAGCATAAACAAGAAATATAAGTTTGGGATGCGTAACAGGGAAACTGAGAGGATGTGCTCTCATTAACATACTACTATGAGTATCGGTCTTGCTTTCTTATTCTCGTAAATTTAAAGGAATTCAATAGTATATTATATACCTAGGTTGAGAAGTAAGCCATTATTTACCGAGCACTTTTATATCCTGAGGCGCGTAGCGCCGAAGGATATAATGTGCGAGGTTAATAATGGCCTTCTCAACCGAGGTATATACATTGATTTGTATAGGAGTGGATAAGCAATAAATAGACCAAACATGGCAAATTTACGACCGCGAAATGTAAACAAAGAAACTTCAATTTGGACTTGCGCATTAGAAAATTAGTAGGAGCTAGCTGTTGCACCGTGAAGGTAAATAGGCAGGCCCGGACTTCGAAAGTGATTATTTCACCAAATATTCGATATAGGAGTCTTGCCGATTGGGAAATGGGCCCCAGTTAGCATAGTGAAACAAACAATAAGGTATAAATAAGTAATACTTATAATAATTAGACTTACTTGAAATAGGAGCTGCCGGGTATTTTGCCTCGAATCGAACTCGAATTATTAACTCAAAACGCCGCGCCGTCAAAACGAAAACACGTCAAAGACAAAAGCCAAGTTCGATCCTGACCGACGCCTGCTGAGACGGCAAGTGTTTTAGTGCGCATGACAAAACGGTATCACCTTTGTTTACGTTTTTCCATTTTGCGTGGATTTTGTCATGCGCAGAAACCTGTTTTTTCGCCCATAGGTTGCCACTTTTGAGTAGTGCGACAGGCGGCTATTGCTTATCCACTCCTATACAAATCAATGGGTATATATAGAATTTTTTTTACTACTAACACTGATATATTACCATATTTGATTCGATTTGATCGAGATTTGATTTTTATATTAGTCATTTTCTACTTATTTTTCAAATAGTTCGAAATATCAAGTAGCCTGGAAGTTCAGTTGTCTAACTGACAGATATCGTAACAAGAAGCGTTTTTTCGCGAGCTAACTACAATTAACCACGGCATACTACAGGATACTACTTTGTTTTCACGAGGATTAATTTAATTGTGGTAAGTGAGGGAAGTTTCGTGACGTCACTATTACATCATCATTTTTCAACTACGGCTTACTACAACTTACATACGTGACGAGGTGTGGTACTCGAGGTTTGATGGAGTCATGGCGGATTAATTTTGAAATGTTAAACATGTGAAATGTTTGTTTTTCCATTCTGAACAAGTTTGTAAATTATACGTTCATGAAATTCTTCTATAGAAGCCTAATACGCATTGGAATTCCTACACAAATGTGCCCCAAATGGTATTTGGGCAGCATAAAGTATCCTGAGCATATTCATCGAAAATATACCATTAGTTTGCGTATCTCTAGAGGCCACCATTCTGTCATTAAAAATATGAGTAAACATTCTGCATTGATCAAACTGATCATTTTCAAATAAATATGCAAAATATCTATATTCTTTTCTAGCAATGTAAGATCTAACTACGGTATTTTGGCGAAGACAGAAGCAGACAGTACAATTTGTGGTGGGCTGCCCGCTTGGCACTTACTTCAGTATTACTTGTAGTTAACCGTGGTTACTCGCCAAAAAACGCTAATAATCTCCTGACAGCTCCATACATACAAAAGTACCTTCTTTCCATCTAAATTTTGACAAAATCGCATTATTAATAAGAATATTATGGGGAGTCATGAAGAGTGAGTCATACTGTATATAATTTTTTTACTAATAGCACTGATGCAATCCTTATCAGTATTTGAATTGATTAGATTTTGAAATTAATCATTTCCTACTCATTTTTCAATTAATCCGAAATGACAACTAGTTGTCAAACTAACAAGTTTGACATTTTCCGTTTCCGTTTCATTATTGACCTAGGTTTTTTTTAATATTATTATTTACCTAGGGTGAGAAATGTTACTTCTCATTTGAGGAATGGAGTAAATAATGGTGATTTATCATGTTAGTAGTAAAAAAATAAATTTATGCTGCCAATAAGCCACATTATTGCATTGGGCAATAATTGGATACTTAAAATCCCGTGGCATAATATTGACGCAGCAACAGTTAAGTAGTAGTAGTAGTGTATTTATGAGGGAAGCTCCTCCCAATTTAAATTCAATATATACCACCTCCCCATCTAGGTTTGAAATTCATTCTCTCTATGCTCACGTATCTTCCTCTGTTTTTGACAAACTAGGAGGTATGTATGCTTCGCTTCAGCTCAAAGTTATGAAAAGTAGTAGTAGTGCCTTCTTTTACCCACCTCCGAATCGGTCATAAAAATCTGGAATAATTATTCACAATTTTTGTCGAAATATTATCCCCACCATCATGTAGTTACGTGAGATTATCATCGAGCAAAAAGTTTAATTAAAAGCTTGATTGCAGCTCAAATAAATGAAATTAATTAATATTACAAATGGAAAATGGAGCATTTCCAGAATATGTTAATTAAAATAAATATAAAAAGTATTTGAGGTGTATTGGTCAAGTTCGTTTACATAATTGCAATCATGAATATTTCCTGTTTCAGTTTACCATTTTAGTAGAGTCGTTCTGGGAAACCATACCTGGGGCAAAACCGGAGGCGGAGGTTCGAAAAGATCATAGAAATAGATGGCGTCACATACTTTAGGCAGCTTATTCGGGGAATTAAAAAGATTATAATATTTAGTTCTGTCAAGAAGGGTCCTCTTATTAACATTTGTAGCTAGTCGCAGGTACGGCAAGTAGCGAGCTTGACCAATAACGCATGGCCCTCAGTTACCCGTTTACCCATGTCCAAGTGCCCGGGTATAGGTACCCAAGTGCCGCACTTGGGTACCCATACCCAAGTGTTTTGATGGTTCAGAGGTCAGATGCTGTGTCTGTGATAAAGCGGCCAGAGTTCGATTCCCGTCGGCGTTTTTAAAATTTTTTTTAATGTTATCTTTGTAAAAAGTTGTTTTTCTTCATTTTGGGCATGCCTTTTGTTAGTTGTTGTTGGTTGCGCCCCCGTAGCGAGCGAAGCGAGCGGAGGGCCATGCGTGAAGTGAAATATTACACTCTAAAATAGTAAACAAACCCTTTAAATAGTAAACAAACCAACACGTGTATAACTTTCGTTTTTCACCGTATAGTTTGGTGATAACACCCTGTATGTATGTAGTATAAATGAGCCATAATTGAGCCACGATTATATTTATGTAACCCCTGGCAAACAGAAATTTGTGCATTTAATTCAGTATATGTCAGTTCTTCATTACCCCTTAGTCCAAACCTGGATGGTTGATTCCATTATATAAAGCTAAATGTCATTTCCTCAATCCAATCGTGTGTAATCGTTTTCAATTTAATATATCCGTGTCTCCGTCAGTGTTCAGTAAACAGCAGTGTGTCAAAGAAAGAAAGAAGATGTTTTCACCCTCTCAGATAAAACTGACGCTTAACTTTCCCCGTTATTGTCCCTCCCGAGCTCGTAAGAAAGATAATATTTCAGTGCAAGTTCAACGTTCACTCAAGCAAGAGCGAAAGTTCTCGTTCTCATCTACGCGCCAAAAGGTCCCACCCTTTTAATGCACAAATATTAGAAAATATTTAGTGCACCTCAGTTATCTTTGTCCAAGATTGGACAAAGACCTCCTTTGGGCAGTTTAACCCAATTCCTTAAAGCCAAAAGAGACGTGGCGTTGCTGCTTCCCTGTAATTAAAGAGAATCCCTAAAATGGCGGTACCGAATTGGTAGCTCACGTTGTGTCTGTACAAGTCAATTCAAGGATTCAAAGTGAGATCCCTGGCTGATTAGAGTGAAGTAAAGCATTGGAGATTAAGGTATTATGTAAGAAAGAAGGGTGCTATATTGAAAGCATAAAAGTTCATTTCATTTAAAGTCAGAAAGGACAAACATATTTCAGTTTTAAATTGCATAATCAAGACGGTTTTAGTTGTTATTTAGAAATAAGTAACCTGTTTGTAATATTTGTTGTATGTGTGAAAGGATGAATGCTGGAAATTAGTCTAAGAATTGTATATGTATATTTCTATTTTTCGTGTCAAATGCAAGTGCATAATTATATTATTAAAGGATTTGATAACTAACCTACTTACCGATTTTCAATTCACAACGTATGTTTAAAACTCCCACCATCCTATCTTAATACAGTCCACTTAATTTGCTTGTGGTCAATTAAACAGTTAATTATCCACTTACACCTTTATGGCTTAAAGAAATTAATAAAATTAATTTGTTTGTATCGGCCATGCTCATTACTTGCCGTACTGCGGCTAGCTCCAAGTTTTATTAGCATCTAGTCTCTGCTAGTCGCAATTAAGGTATGGTATGGTAGGTAGAGGGGTCGCTCAGCAAGATTTGCCCTTCAACACGTCGACCACAATTGATCTTTTGGGTATACCGTTCCATTTTACACGAAAATTCCTATCTCCTTCGAGAATCTCAGAATATTTCGAGGGTTGAGCTTTTGTAGATCCCCGGTGACACAAGGGCTTTTTCAAGATGTCTCAACCCTTGGTAAGTCAGTGCCTGACATTCGCAGAGCAAGTGTTCTGACGTTTCAGCCATAGTTTAGCAGTGGTTTTCTCCATTTTCTTAAGCGAGAAGGTATACGACAAGTTTTATCTCATTTTTTGTAGCTAGGCGAGTGAGAGATAAGTCTTTGGCCTGTTTATGCCCAGGTGCATGGGGCCAATGTGTCTCTTTTCGCCTTTTCCCCAATTTCTGAATTGATTCATTACGTGTCCTCTAGTGATGCCACAGAATGGTTCAGGCCCGCAAAAAGCAGCCTGTGCACCATTCCATGCGAGCTGGTCAGCAGCTTCGTTGTCCTCCACACTCTCGTGCCCTGATACCCACATTACGGTGAGTCTGTTTCTGTTTACCAATTGATCTGCAGCCATCTGACAATCCCACACTAAGTAGCCTGGAGTTGATTCTGCTAGATGCTAGCGCCTTTAAGGCTGCTTGACTATCTGATAGGATATAGATCTTTGCACCTCTTAGGACTTTTTTCAATCATTCAGAGATGGCTATACTGATATCATTTAGTTCTGCTTGAAAGATTGTGAGAGTGTTTCCTAAAGATGCAGAGATTCGACGCCTAGGCCCGTAAACTCCGGGTTCCACTCCTTTCATCTCTGATCCATCTGTGCACCAGACAAGTGATTCCCTCTCTAGTTGTTTGAATCTTTCCCCTGTAGTATTGCGGTCTTAAGTACCACTTCAAAGGAGCGATTAAAATGGAGTTTTGTTTTCATTGTATCGGTTGGTTTGATCATCGCCTCTATCTGGATGTCCTGCAGAATTTTAAGGTGACGAGTTAAGTTTCCTGACTTCAGTTTTTGTGTCTGAGTGACCCTATACGCACTGGTCCAGGCCTCCTTTTCAATGCATATGCGCAGCGGGAGTAGGTCAAGTAGGTGCTCCAGAGCTGCTGTGGGGCACGTGTTCATATCCCCTGTTATGCCCAGACAGGCGAGCATTTGTACCCTTGTAAGTTTTCGCTGTGTTGTTATTTCCTTTGTTTCTACCCACCACACCAAACAGGCGTAGGTTATAATAGGCTTAACAACAGTGTTATAGGACCACCAGATGATGGAGGGTTTTAGCCCCCATATTTTACCAAAGAGTGGTCGACAGGCCCAAAGCACTGCCGTTGCCTTTTTGATAGTTCTTTCCAGGTGTGGGTTCCAGGTTAGTTTCTGGTCAAGAACGATGCCAAGATACTTAACCTCTTTTGAAAGCCCTGCCGTTGTCCCTCCCAAAGTGGGTGCTTTAAGGTTCAGCTTCCTTTTGTTAATCGAATCACTACGGTTGTCCTTGGGTTGACATTTAGTCTTTCCTGTGGACACCATGTGCTGACAAAGTTGAGTGCACTTTGCATACGTCATGCTTGCGTCTTATTATAACTAGGCCATCTGCGTAACCTTGGACTTCAAGGCCTGCTTCAGTCAGTCTTACCAGTAGATCGTCAACCACCAGAGACCAAAGCATGGGCGATAGGACCCCTCCTTGAGGGCATTTGTTTATTATTTAGACTGTGACGGCTGTTTATCCAATAATCACGGTGACTTCACCGCTGGTTAGCATAGATTTTAATTATTTTGTAGTGGTAGGTTCCACTCCTCTGCGGGCTGTGGCGCGCTGAATACCCCCTCTATGTCTAGAAATGCACACAGTGCCACTTCTTTTTCCGCCAGTGCATTCTCCATGACGCGGACTAGATTTTGAAGAGCATGGGTGGTAGATTTCTGTGGTTGATATGCGGATTGTTTTGTATGCAGTGGAGCATTAGGAAGGGACATGCTCCTGATAATATTTTCCATCGTTTTACGAGGGAAGGACGTTAAGCTAATGGGGCAGTAAGACTTTGGTTTCTCTTGTGATCTATCTTTGGTATGAACGCTACCTTAACTTTCCTCCAGTTTTTGGGATGCGCAATCATGCGTAGTTGCGTTTTATGATCAGCTGTTTGCGGCGTTGCGTTCTTTATCCATATTTAGCCGGTCCAGCGAATTGCTTTCAAGGGGTCTCGTGGTACTTGTGTCTTGCCGCAACACATCAACTAATGAGGCCAATGAAACGTTGACTATTATTTCGCTTTACGCCAAACCAACAAAACTAACCCAAGACATTTTAAAAAAGAAGAAAATAAAACCTTTACAAACCTAACTTTAAAAAAATAAGAAAAATACCTACGGGAATCGAACCCGGGCCGCCGTATCATAGGCCCAGCATCTAACCACTGAACCACCAGAGCACTTACAAGCGATACATTGCACCGTAAAGACATGGGTAAACTGAGGACCAAATAGTTTATCTGCTGTGGCTAGACATAAATATCTCGTGGTGTAGTGGTTAAATCCTGTGTTTGTGATATGGCGTCCCGCGTTCGATTCCCGTCGGTGGCATGAGACTTTTTAAATTTTTTTAAAGGTTATGCTTCTTTTTCTAAGTTTAGGTTAATTTTATTTGGTTGTACAAGCGGAGCTGGTCCTCCGCTCGCGTAAAGTTAACAGTACTCCTTTAAATTCTGGCTCTCCCTTGGTATGTCACAAACGGTTGATCATAAAACGCAACTGCGCATGATTGGGAATATTTATACCGCAGGGGCTAGAATCTAGTCTCTTATTAGAGGAGGTGATGGTTTGGTGAACAACCAAAGATTTCATACACACATACATACCATTTCGAGACTTTTAACAGCCGCTCCAAGCAATTCAATTGCCATAACAAAGTTCAAAACTTGGTAGACACCTAAGAGAGCTTTTTTGAGAGCAAAAACAGCTTTTTATATAATTATGACAGCTAAGACAGATTTTTAAAGGCCTAGACTTAGTGATAATTCTATATAAACCGAATCCTCATGTATTGTCCACCTAATCAATATTAGAGCTATCCCTGGTTCTAGTTACTGCCGGGAGCAGTGTACTATTCGGTAATTTAATTTTAAAGATGAAATCGGGACGATTTTTATATTTCCTTATCTGAAAATTCGAGAAAATTTCAAAGTGTAGTCTTTTCATTGATACAGAGGCAGAAGGTGTGCAAATGAAAAGATGAATTTATGAAAAGTTAATTAAAATAAAAACATTTATTTGAGTGTCATGTTTTCATATCTTCTCTTACATGAAATCTGTAATGTATAATTACTTATCAAAGAAATATTATCTCTATTCCATGCAACTAGGACACTACTACACGTCTGAGATCCACTTTTGCACTTCTTGCCCTTTGGCACTCACACCCCTGTACAGGTCTGATGTTTGAGATAAGTTTACGTAAGATAGCTTTAGACAGGGCAGCTGTATTAGTTCTGTATACAGCTATCTCGGACTTGTCTAGAGCTCTCAGATTAAACTAAAGCTTCTTACAATTCTGTTTAAAGCTGACTCAAACCTTTGTAAAGCCATCTCAGACCTGGATAAAACTGTCTCATACCTGTATTAAATATGTCTAGTGGTAAAAGTGCGAAGATTTCCTTGCACCAGGTTCATGGTTTTAACATAAACAATAAAGTTACATAAAACCTTTATGTTTTCCAAAGTAAAATTCAATTCGATTAGAATTGACCATAATATATCCGTATGTGACTCACACTTCTTTTAACGTGCATCGCATTTACTTTTCATAACACTATTGAATTCAACTAGCTTTTCGACGTAGATCAACTACAATTCCTGACATAATCTAATCCGAACGGCAATTAATTAGATATTTGAAACCGCCTATTACAATATGGTCGACATTATTAGCAACACGCTTTGCGTCTAATTTGAAACGTAATTAATTATTACATCTCCGTTAATGCATTTCGTCCTAAAATTTGTCGACATTGCAGGGAAATGGTTGTCGACGAAATACCAGCACAGTGATAGAGACCCGTGGCATATTTGATTCGTTGTCGACAAATGATTCGCGGTACAGTTCGTGCAAGTTTAATGACACGTATGCCGTTGTCGTTTAATTGACAAATTACTTTTCCAGCAACGAATTTTCAGCAGAAGCATAGATAAACGTAAACTGAATTAACAAAAGTAACTTTGAGGTAAGTAGAGGTCGTTGACCGGTTCTTTTACGGGGGGTAGTTAAGTATTTAAGAAGTTACAAAACATACTCGAGATTAAAAAAACACTAAATACTATCCGAAGTGTTCACTTTGGTTTACACAAGATTAATACAGATATGTAATTAGTAGCCGCACCAATAATAAAATCAATAATAATAATATTATAATTCAGTAATGAAAGCAATCAATTATATCAATCGACAAGAAAAAGAAATAAAATTAATAAAAGCTACGTTAAAGCTCGGCCAACAATGATAAGATTATAAAAAAAATAATGTGAATTAAACCCCGGTAGATCGGGTAAGGAAATACCTCAATCCGGCGGCAAGCTGTGCAGTAAAGGTGAAAGTCACCTGGTCTAGAGTGAGAGTGAAAGTGCTCCGCCCAAAGGCGGAAGTGAGGGTTTTCGGCCCCAAGGCGAAATTGAGAGTTCTCGGCCCAAAGGTGAAAGTGCCGCTGCCCTAAGGTAAAACCCTGTCTTAAGTTGGAGGGTTGCCTGCATGATTAACTGCCTCGATCTAACAAGGTGAACTCGGAAAGCCTCTCATGTAGTATTAAAATCCCGATAAATCGGTCGTGTGAACTACAAATTAGAGATTCAACTCAAAAAGTTGAACCACCCAACTACACTCAGCACAAATCAATGACCCCAACAAGTTAGGGCCATATCAGCTCGAGATTACAACGGAAATATTCAAATCGAAAGTAATAAACAAATTTAAGCGATCTAAGGAGGATCAAAGGTAAGTTATTATCACAGTTCTTAAATACGGGCCTTCAAGTAAACATAATTATTGTAATATAAATAAGCAAAGTTAAACTAATATTGTAACTAAGTAAAGAACACTCAGTTTAAAGTTTGAACTTGATGCTTGATCTTGAATGATAATTATTATGCTTATTATCTAAACATGTTTTAAAAACAATCAGTAAACTTTCAACAAATGTTAGTATAAAAGAACATGCAAACCGAGTAAACGACAACTTGGTCATCCAGTTCATAGTACCTCAATGGAACACGCTTACTGGTATCAGGTATCAAGTATATAGCATTCTAAATAGACATTCAAACCAACCCGGCAGTCGATCAGCTTCGATCTCGCTAATATAAAGCTTAAGTAAAAACAAAACCATTAAAAATTGGTGCTTACTAAGCAGTTTAAGTCACATAAAAAAATCAATCATTATCCTTCTTAGAAAATGCGCATACTCTGGGAGGGTTAATAATGAATAAAAATACTAAGCTCCAATTCAAATCATCATTAAAGGCAATATAATTGATGACAGGCAAAAGGTGTAAATAACCCACATATTTATTAAATATCCGATGTTGTTAATATTATTCCAAACAAGCTCGGCATTGTCTACTTTTATTGGGACCAATTTTATATAATCACAAACATTAATCATTTCAAAACCAGGCCAGATACGTACTAATTAATGTTATTAATTGCAACAGTAACAAGTCCAAGAACAAGGCCAAAGCCACGCAAATCGCAAAATCGCTGGGAAACTCAAACTGCTATTTCAAGGACAAGGCATGGTGATGCACATTACAAGAAGTAAATATTGAAGCGAATCCGAAACTCGACCTGAAAACCGCTAAGAACGGGTTTATTATAAGTTGTGGTTAAAGTACAACAAATACATTCGTATACATATTTTAACATAAGTTGTACTTATTCAAATATTATGACTACGATATTATGGATAATATAAATTATAGTACACAGCATTCTAACTAGACAATCAAACCCACCCGGCAATCGATCAGCATCGATCTCGCTAATTTAAAGCATAAGTAAAACCATTAAAAATTGGTGCCTACTAAGCTGGTTAAGTTACATCAATAATCAATCATTATCGTTCTTGGAAAATGCGCATACTCTGGTAGGGATAATAATTATTAAAAATACTAATATCCAATTCAAATCATCATTAAAGGCAATATAATTGATGACAGTCAACACCCACATATTTATCAAATATCCTATGTTATAAATATTGTTCCAAACAATCTCAGCAATGTTTACTTTTATTGGGACCGATGTTATATAATCACAAACATTAATCATTTCAAAACCGGGCCAGATACGTACTAATTAATGCTATTAATTTCAACAGTAACAAGTCCAAGAACAAGATCGAAGTGACGCAAATCGCAAAATAGCTGGGAAATTCAAACTGTTATCTCAAAGACAAGTCATGATGATGCACATTACAAAAAGAGTAAAAGAGTAAGAGTTTAATACTCAATTGCTAAATGCAGCCTATAAAATAAAATTTATATTCTTTTATAGTGGCAAATCAGACTGCTACGCAGTTATCATTACTGATTACCTGTTTACCTATCATCATCTGAAATGAATTTTCCGCTGGCAAATTTTCTGTCAGACCTCACCCCCAAACTTTTCCACGTATGCTTGGGAATATCGTACGCCCAAATCATGACGAAAACTCGCCGTTATTATTCAAACTTAATTGGGATCGTATCCGTCAAACTTCGGTATAATGCTCGTCGAACAAAATGTGATTTCAAATTTCGCAAAGGCCCTGGAACTTTGCGAATATAATTAAAAGTTGCCTTAAAGTTGGATTGGGCGGGACGTTGGAAAATTCAGAGGTGCCACATAAAAAGCACTTACGATTTCCAGGTTCCTACTCAAGTCTTTTTGACATAGATTTCTATTGATATTATAACATATCTCAATAGTTTTTATACTGTAAAAAACTCGTGTCACATCAAGTAATCGGTTCCTATTTAATCTACACAATGCAGATATAAAATAATTAATTACGCTTCAAATTATAAACCAGGTTTAATAATAATATCATTGTGTCAACGTACACGTGTCGACTTCTGCATCAAAATAGTCCGGAAGTTCAAATATCTAATTATCGTCAACTAAATTATGTATCAAACTGTGGCTTATCGACGGCAATCATTTATTTCGGGTCCTTTTAAAATAGTAAAGATATGCGTCAGACATAAAGAAAGGCGAGTCAGATACTAATAATAGAGCATTTATAAAATTAAATATTTATAGCGTACTTCCCCCAATCTAGATTTAATAAACCTCCTCTTCATACCTACATATAGTTTCTACGTATTTCTTAATTAAAACTTTTAATTGAAGTGAAGTACACAGAGCTGCATTTCTAAAAGAGATCAAGTTTATGTTTGGCTCACACACAAAAGGAACCACCTATACCACTCAGCGAGCAGTGCAGTGGATGTAAAGGTTATGTTCTAGCTCAATCCCAGTGATCTCTAGTCCTCCTACCACACCGCTAGTTTCCCCACTTATGTTCAAACTACTGTCCCCCTACCCAACCAGTTTAACTCCGCCCACATTCCACCATTGACCTACTTTCGAACGAATAAAAACAGTCACACTATCTCAACAATTAGTATAATACGCGCGGGAGGTCTCTGGTGACTCAGGTGACCAGATATATCAAGATTTAGTCCAAAATTCGACTTGTTTTGAGTTAAATGCAATCAAGCAAATTTTTAGGTTAAAAGAACATGAGGCAAACAAAAGGTTTAGCGGCAGAACCCTGTGAAACATCATTATATTCAAGGTTCCGCATATAACTCATAATCATGAAAAAACACTCAACTCAAAGCAATTAAAATAAATTATCTAGGGAAAAAGGGTCTGACGGCTGCTTAAGGCTGGAATCACCAGGCTGCCTCAATAGATGGAAGAAAAGGCCTCCGTAAGGGAAATTAAAAGGAATTAGAGTCCATCCACATGGCTCCACAAAATGGTCGACACTCAAAACAAAGCAAAGCCAACTCACTTGACAAAAAACAGTACTAAATCTCGTTACGGAATGAGTTTCATGCACCAAACAACAAACTAATTAAAGGTAAGGTACAGACAAGATTTGAAACTCAAAAAAACTGGGTCGATTGGAAAATCCCATAAAAGGAAAACTAAATTACACTTCCAACCGACACCAAACTACTTTGAATGGCAAACGCACGCAGAGTGACCTACACGACACTTTCCGGAAGCAAAGGAACTTCCGCCAAAATTCTCCTTACCAAAAATTACAACTGAGCAATAGAAATTCGGCCACAGTTCACACGGTCAACATGTCGCATCCAAGGTGGAATAATCTTTCAACTCCCACTACGAAAATTATGACTGGCAACCACTACGCATCGAAACCAAAAATTGATAACCAATCAAAATTCAGTACGCAAAAGTCCCAACATTGCGCACGAGGTTGAAGATTTCAGGCCATGACACGGTTTCGGAAACGGATATTTTCCCTAACCTCAGGACCCGTACGTGCGAAATTCAAACCGCCCAAAATTCAAGTTTGTCTAGCGACGCAAATTTTACACTTAATTGCCTCGGTCTGAATATCGTCGTTGCGACACGAAAGCCGGACGAAACCTACGAGGGTTTTGCGCTAATAAATATAATTGCGCTTGAAACTATAAGGACGGCGAGAGTTCTAATATTATTTTTGTTTCGATATACGCTAGCCAAATCGGCCCGTGACACAGTAACTACTAAAGAAGTTTCAGTGTAGTGATTCTAATAAGAGTTTTGCCTTAAAAACAAATATGTATAGACATAAAAGAGAATCATGCCCTTTTCGACTGGCCTGTTCTGATGTATCTATTCGTAAAGCAAAAACGCGAAAAGCAGATTTACAGTTAAGTGATCAATCAGCAAAGAAACCTAAATTAGATGATAGTGTGATAGAACCATCAATACCCAAACCTATTCTCTCGCGTTGTAAAGATTGTGACACTTGGTATGTAAAAACTAAATTAAGTGCTCATTTTCATGTGTGTAAATGTGTAAAGGTTATGTTCTAGATTAAAAAAAAGATCACTAGTGATCCCTAGTAAACAGCAAAACACACAGTAAAACAGCAAAACAGACGGCAAAAAAACAGCAATTTGTGTTGTTTTTCGCTGTCTGTTTTGCTGTTTTACTGTCTGTTTTGCTGTTTTTACTGTCTGTTTTGCTGTTTACTAAGGATCACTAGTGATCTAGAATATAACCTTTACATCTACTCAGTGCCTGTGCGGAGAACGCGGTGCACGTTGGATTTGAAGTGCCGGTAGATTGTAGTTTTCGGGAAAGACGTTACTTGGAAGACCATTCCAGAGCGAGGCAGTCCACCAGACAAAGGAGTCCCGCAACAGGGACGTCCTAGGTTCGGACACCTTCCGTAGTAGTATCGACAGTAAAGAGTTAAATCCGCCACTTTTCTTTGATGTTCGAGGCTATCAAGATCTTCAGTCAACTCTGGGTCAGCCACAAGACGGAATACTCTCCTCTGTATGGAATCTAATATATTGAGCAAGTGTTTGAGTACCAAGCTCCACACATGGGAATAGTATTTTAGAGATGGCTTTATCTGGGCCTTATAGAGCGGTAAGAGCTGACGAGGTGGATACAACTTTTTTGCTCTATAGAGTGCTCCTAGCTTTTGTGCTGCTGGTTTGGCGAATTCGGTGACCTGATTACGCCAAGACATGTTGATGCCTAGCAAACTTATGGATGAGACCAGAGTCAGTGTTTGTCCTGTCATTGATAAGTTAGCGCCTGAGGTGTTTGCTTTTTTTGAGAAGACAGCTGCTTGAGCCTTTCCTGTGTTAAATTGGGCATTGTTTTCCACACTTCATTCCATGATGGCGTTCATCTCCTCATTGATGACCAACAGCGGTCATTGGAATCCTCGACATGAATGAGGATATAACAGTGCTGTCGTGTGCAAATCTGTAAATATAATTGTTTGTCACGTCTAAGAGATCGTTGATATAGTGTAGGAACAGTGTGGGAGATAACAAACACCCTTGAGGAACTTCGGCATTGATTTTAATTTCCTCCGAGAGCTGTCCATCAATACCAGGATGCTTTGATCCTTTAAGTAATTGGAAAGCCATAGTAAGCAGTGCTGGTGGTACTTCGTATGTTGTTAACTTGCTTAACAATCCGAATGCTTTGGATATGTCGAGAGCCACTGCACGAGATTCGCCGTACCTATCGATGGCTTTGGTTCACAGGTAGGTCACGTAAGTCAGGAGATCTCCGGTTCAACTGTGTTTGCGGAAGCCATACTGGTGATTGCCTATGATGCCTGATGATTCGAGATAGCTGTTCGTTGATCAGTTTCTCCATGACTTTGGGCATGACGGGAACTAAGGCAATAATTGGAAGGTAGTTATTTGGAATGGTTTTTTACCCTTCTTCGGGATTGGTTGCACCTGAGCGCATTTCTAGCTAGAAGGAAGCATGCAGTTCGGTATGATAGGGAGAAAGGTCTGCATAGTGGAGCTGTTAGTTCAGCAGCACATTTTAAGCACTAATGTGGAAACGCCATCTGATCCTGTGGCCTTGTTAGTGTCTTGTCTCTTGAGTATTCGTTTCACTTTAGGCATTCACTCTCCGGATACTTGTGGAAATCTTTCCTTGAGGATCTAAGATAGAATTTGATGCAAACATTTCGGCAAGAATGTTCGCTTTTCCTTTGGTCGTTTCCGCTATTGAGTCATCCATCATCTTTGGTCAGTGGTGGGATTGACGTTTCTGAGAAACCCTGATTGACAACCTTGCAACTGACCAGAAGGATCTTGATCCGTTAGGACAGTTGAGAAGCTTGTTCTTGATCTGCTCGTTCTGCTTCTAGTCGTGATGAATATATTTCGACTTTCGGCTGTCGGATCTCGGCGCCATTTGCGGTACGCGGCATTTCTAGCATTGGCCGCTCTTGAGCAGTTTTTCTCAAACCATGGTAAACTCTTAGGACAAATGTAGTACAAGGGCAAATACAGAGTAATCCTATGAAGCAAATAGAAGAGGGGATAAATATTAAACATGGATTGAAAGTATATGCTTTCACATATAAACTACTATTTATCTGAGGGAGGGAGTAATCTAACAAATATACTACTACTCAGGAGGAGGTGTTCCCATAAATACACTACTACTAATAGAATTTAATATTTTCTATTTTTTCTCGTCACCGCGCTCACGCTGTGTTTGATTCATATAATATACATTGGACCTCTTCGTAGGAACATATTAGCTTATTAACCTCATAAAAATAGGTTAAGTCGGTGCTAAATTTTTAAAAAATGTACGTCTCTTAACTGACCCACATTGATGGATAAAGTTTGGAGAGGGGCCAGTATATCCCGAAAGCTGAAGATTAGACTGGCGCACTGTATAATTATTTCCATTTCTTTCGTACTCAAGAGACTAAAGTATCATAATATCGCCAGAAGTTGCCGTATCAGAAAATTGTCAACGATATGAAGATGTGTTGATCCAGAAAATTGTGGCGAGTTTTGTGAATCGAACATTATAACCATGTAATGGTTAAGGTAGAAGTAACCAGGGCTAGAAGAAGATCGTCTACAAGTTGAACAGAACATCCTGTCAAAAGAAGGATGAAGCTATTGGCACACTAATGACTATTCTCTCTAGATAAGAACAATAACGATAAGGAAAATAACATACACCTAAAGATATGGCCACGACTCGAAATGCTTACAAAGCGTATTAACACTATAATTTGAGAACAAAAATGCAAATTAAACCTGAATGCTTGATATTGATAGGAGGATGAAGGAATAGAAAAAGTGATCCTAGATGACGAAGAAAAAACGCAAGAGGAAAAAATAGACGAAACAATTCACGAATTAAATTTAAAGCTAGATCCAATCAAAGGAAATAGCCAAAATAATTGCTAAAACATCAACAAAAATTAAATTAAAGATATTAAAGACAAACTAAAACGTTGATCAAAATTTTGATGGTGGAGGAATTATTCATAGGAAAACAGCGATCTTCAAGATGTAATTAAAAAGGCAAAACATAGAAGATGGCTAAAATTTTAAATAGAACGAAATTAAAGCTAGATGTAGGCAATCTAAATGTTGATCACAGTGTTTATTATTGTTAGGAGAAAAATGAGTGGAAAAAAATAATCGTCAAGATGTATTGAAGAAATCAAGAAAGAAAACGCAGACAGAAAATAGACAAAATAATTGCTAAAACATGAACAAGAAAGAAATTACAACTAGATGGAAGCCAATTAAAGTATTGATCAAAATGGTGATATTTGAGGAAAGATTCTTAGAATAAAGTAACCTTTGAGAAACAGAACGTAGATAGAACATGAATGAAATAATGGGTACAATTGTAAATAAGTAGTGTTAAGTATTGATAGGAAATAGATGGGATGGAATTTTTTTTTAATGTACTGAAGAAAGTAAGAAAGAAAACGCAGACTGAAAATGGACAAATTAATTTCTTAAACATGAGTAAGAAAGAAATTAAAGCTAAACAAAGGCGAAATTAAATCTAGATGAAGGCGAATTAAAGTATTGATAAAAATTGTGATGATTGAGGAAATATTCGTAGAAATAAAACAGTAATCGTCAATATATAATAAAATGAATGAGAAACAAGTGGTAGTAAATGCTAATCATAGTATTGATTATTGATAGGAGATAGAGGGTATGGAAAAAAATCTTCAGAAAGAAAGTAAGAAAGGAAACGCAGA
>MU187680.1:45193-71019 GCA_016904865.1 Pissodes strobi | reverse complement strand
CCGCTATAATAGCAACTCCACTTCAAAAATGGACTTCTACTTACAAAAAAAAGTAGAAGTTATGTTTGAAAATCTATACATACAAAGTTTTGTCTGATTTTTTTTCTCTGTGGCCTTAAATGTTACACATATGACCAAATTCTGATAATTTCGATTTCACAACTTACTTCATAACACTAAAATTATCAAATTATTCGAATTTCAAGGTTATATCTGTAACATATTGGGTATTACTTAATAAAAAAAAACATCTTTAGGATCCTTTATTTGGGAAAGGGTGGGCTACAGCTGTCATACGAAACATTTTTCGATATACAAATATTTATATAATAATTCAGAATTATTTTTGGACCCAGATTACGTAATGCAAATATTGCGCATTAATTGTCGAACACACTGGTATAGAAAACAATGCTTTAATTAAATATTGAGTATTCTGGCAATAACGTAGATGGTTTAATCTTAATCCAAGTCTTATGGAATTATTCGGTAATTTATTACGCTCAAAAGTATTTCTCCATTATTCGTTTACATTCTTTCTTCTCGCATCGCAGCATAAATTGAATGCGTATTTTCACACTTCCCTTATAACTTATGAGGCTATAAATCCATTGTAGCTGCGTTGCCATCTGCTATTTCTGAAGATGTGCACTCAAAATCATTGCTTTGATCCAATTCCGCTACTCCAAATTAAAGTTTGCATCATATAAAAGCGGACAAAAAAAGATGTGTGAAGTCAAGATTGCTTAGCGTTTTTAGTAAGGGATGTTTTGGTCGAGCCACATGAGCACTATCTATTTGCTTTGTGCTTTTTCGGAATTAAGGTTTGTGGTTCGACATATAAAAGTAATGCATACAGGGTGTCCTACGTCAAAATTCCACCCACTCTTATCTCTGGTATTTTTTAAAGAAATTCCGATTCTCTTGTTCATTTCAAAGCTTAGCCTAAACACTTTCTAGATATGATGCCGCATTTAACGTAAATTGATTACAAAATATTGTTTTTCAAAAAGTTTTGAAAATATTCAAGCAATTGACAGAATGTTGAAAACTTAAAAAAAAACCACTGCAAAGAAGAAAACCAGTAACCAATGATGAAAATTCAGCGGCAGTTTTAGATTTCTTTCATAATGATACAGGGAATTCTGTAAGATCAGAAGCCGACGCCAGTGCAATATCAAAATATTCAATTAGTAAAGGAATTAAATCGTTCGAGCATTACTTGTCACCGTGTGTACAATATAGATGCACCAGAAGTAGATAAAGGAAATGGAGATATAACGTTTGGTGTGAATTTTAAATTTAACTATAATTTGACTTTTTATTTTTTAAAGATAATTTAATTGGCGAAAGTTATATAGAATAAGCTGTCAATGGTGCCTTAGCAGCTCTCTTGGAAACTGTTTCTTAATTAAATTTGGGTCAAGTATGGAACCAGAATGGTGCACCAGGTCTCAATTAAGGTAGGGCATCGGAGGAATTATGAAACAGAAGTTCCATTCATATAGAACTTTTAAAACGTGTCAATTAATATCTGGAAAGAAGAGAAGAACTTTTTGAATAATTTTTAAACTAATTGTTATACATATTATTCATGCATACTGTTTAGCTTAACTTGCACAGATTTGGAACTAATGAAATTTTGAGCACGATCTTGATGGATAAATTTTGCTATTTTGTCGTGGTTTTTGGTTTGACAAAAAAATATTATTGTTTTATATGTAAAATCGTAGTAACGAAAACTTGATTACTGGCATCTGTTACGCTTATTACGGTGGCAACATCTCTGGAAAATAACGAAGATAAACGGGCTAGAATTTCTACATAGAACACCCTGTAGATCTATTCTGTATATTTTTTAGGTATCTCAAAATATCTAACATAGCATAGCAGTTAAAAAATAAAATGCAGAACACGTGGTGAAAATTTATTATCACAGGATGGTATTATTTAATTGAGCATTAGTATTATCTTTGAATCGGTAATTTCTGCAAAATTGCTTAAATTAGAAATAGAAAATAATGTAATATTTAAAACTTTTTTAAGATGTGGTAACTGCGTTGCCGATTTATTTTTGATTCAGAAACAGTTCGATCGTTATATACTTTTATGATTATTATTTTAATAAAGGTTTTAATTTTAGAAAAACCATTTTAAATAAAAACAACAAAATGTCGTACAGTCCTCTATTTTTTATTCGATTTTTAGAAGCCTCTTTACCGACTATCTAAGACACGTTATCGTTATCAAATATTCTCATATGGGAATATGAGTTCAGAATAGATTCAGCTCATCTCTCTCTCTCTATCACATTATTGTTTATGGGAATTTCACACATATGTTAATTTTTCGATGTGTGTGATAAGTTATTGATTTTGGAAAACGGAGAGTACCTAACAAATTAACATCTATGTTATGAAAAATTAAAATAAAGTTGATAAGAAAATTAATAAGGGTGCTTATGTTATAAACAGCCTGAAGTGTAGTGTCAATCTTGACACTTTATTCAGTGTCTATTATGCATTCGTATATTCCGCAATTGCATATAATATAGTTGTGTGGGGCCGGGCTTCGGAAGTTAATAGAGTATTTATAATTCAGAAAAGGATTATTAGAATCATGTTTAGTTTATGCTACAGAACCTCTTGTAGGGATTATTTAAAAAAAAAAAACATAAAATCTTGACTGTTTCTTCAATTTATCTATTTAAAATATTAACCTACATTCATGCAAATAAAAATAAATTTCCAACTAATTCAGAATTTCATTATTATAACACACGCAACAAAAACAGTTTCTCTTTAAATAAACATAATCTATCTTCATATAAAAAATCTCCCAACTATGCAGGCTGCCGAATCTATAGCCATCTACCTGATAATATAAAATCCATATCCAGTCTAATTCGCTTTAAGAATAAACTTAAGAAACTATTATTGTCACACACATTTTATAGCATAGAAGAGTTTCTCAATTTCTTATACAAGGACTCATGACTCACAATGTGTTGTTGTTTGACATGGTACTTTCTTTAAGTATTTCCCATGTAAATGATATTATTTGTTATATATTTGTATAATAAATCATCTCTTTTTTTATATATTACATTATAATTTTTAAGTGAATTTAAGTTAACTATATACTAAGCACTTGAGTGCTATTTAGTTACCTCTGTAATGACGTGTTTCTGTCTTCTAAGAAGTGCTCGAAACTAATAAATATTTGTATTTTGTATTTTGTATTTTTGTAACGCCATTCTGTAGATAAAAAATATGAAGTCTTTTTAAAAAAAAAATTACAGCCCTTTACAAGATGCAAACAGGGGAGACATTGAAAATGCCGAAGCAGAATACAGCGCTTATTAAATGTGAGATCTGAGAAAACTCATAATTGTGTTGAAAGTAATAGTTGATATAAGTTTGGGTTAGTTTGGGTTAGATCAGATTAAGTTTAGTTTACCAAATATACCACATAAATGCATATTACTTCAAGTGTCGTTGTTTTTTACAGTTTATAACTTTAAGTGTGGTTGTAAAAAGCAAAATAACATTTGCATTCGATTCGTCTCTCAGTCTCACCCACACCTAACACAAGTTAACGTAAAAATTTACTTTTAGCAGATTATGTAAGTTTAGTTTATCAAAATATACCATCATACCACATAAATACATATTACCTCAAGTTTCGTTCGTTTATAAAGTTTATAACATTAGGGGTGGTTGTAAAAACCAAAAAAAAAATTGCGTTCGATTCGTCTCAATCCCCAATCTAACACGGTTAACTTCACTTAGTATAAACTTATTTTAACCATTTGAGTGAATTCCGATAATTTATACTCAATTTTAATAGATTTGGTTAGTTGTCAAATCAACTTTCGGTTAGTTTAACTTATTCTCAACCTAATTTAGTCATATGAGTCGGCTTTGGTACGTTATAATTAATTTTAATAGATTTGGTTAGTTCCGGTTAGTCGTGTAATCAACCTCGATTAGTTTAACTTAGTGTCAACATATTTTACTAATGTGAGCCGGTTCCGATACGTCATAGCCAATTTTTATAAATTTGGTTAGTTTTGGTTAGTCCTCCAATGAACTCTCGATTAGTTTTACTTAGTCTCAACTTATTTTAGTCATTTGGATCGGATCCAATACATTATAATCAATTTTAATGTTGGTTTGGTTAAGTTTCGTTAGTCGTTCAATCAACTCTCGGTTAGTATCAATTTGCCTCAAATTATTTTAATCATTTAAGTCGGTTCCAATACGTTATAATCATTTTCCAAAGATTTGGTTATATAGTTTTGGTTAGTCGTCTAATCCAATTTCGGTTTGTTTCACCTAGTATCAACTTATTTTAGTCATTTAAACTGGTCACGATACGTTACCATCAATTTCAATAGATTTGGTTAGTTCTGGTTAGTCGCCGAATCAACTTTCGGTTAGTTTAACTTATTCTCAACCTAATTTAGTCATTTGAGTCGGCTCCGATAAGGCTATAATCAATTGTAATAGATTTGGTTAGTTCCGGTTAGTAGTGTAATCCACTTTCGGTTCGTTTCACTTAGTTTCAACTTATTTTACTAATTTGAGCCGGTTCCGATACGTTATAAGGAATTTTAATAGATTACGTTAGTTTTGGTTAGTAGTCCAATCCACTTTTGGTTAGTCTCACTTAGTCTAAAGTTTTTTTTTAGCAATATGAACAGATTTCGATTTGGTTAGTTTTGGTGAGTCCCCCAATTAACTTTCGGTTAGTTTCAACTTATTGTAGTCCTTTAAACCGGCTCCGATACGTTATAATCAATTTTAATAGATATGGTTAGTTTTGGTTAGTTGTCAAATCAACTTTCGTTTAGTTTCACTTAGTATCAACTTATTTTACTCATCTGAACCTGTTACGATACGTTTTAATCAATTCCGATACTTTATAACCAATTTTAATATTTTTGGTTAGTCGCCAAAGTTCGGTTACTTTGAGTTAGTTTTACTTAGTTTTATTTTTTTAATCTGCTCTGATACATTTTAACCCTTTTTGGCAGTTTTGGTTAGTTTTTGTTAGTTGTTCAATCAATTTTCGGTTAGTTTCAAATAGTTTTCAATTATTTAGGTCATTTGAACCGATTCCGTCTACATAAAGAAACTAACACGATCTCTCACGCGTCTGATGTCATGAGTGGCAAATGTAGCATGCACTTTTTCGTGATTTGATACCCCATAATAGGAGAACAGAAACATTTTCAATGCTAAAAGCTTTCCTAAACTCAAAATATCCCGAGATATTAAAGAAGTTAAATTTAGACTTTTTTAACGAATCATCCAGTATTTCAAAAACCAAAAACAATTCAGCAACACAGTTACTGGATCTTAACCCTTGTGATACCAAGTGGGATGCATTTGCACCCCACGCATGACATTTTATCATTCTTCAAGCCAGTTGTTCTTGGATTGTCACCCTGTTTCCAGTAGTTGCATCTTTTTATGCTACAGAGGCAATCCACATAGAATTTTACTTAATTTTTTTTCTTGTACAAAAACAATTTAGGTTTTTTAATGCGGGGTGCATGTGCACTCCGCTTGGTAACCTGCGTGTGCTGATATTTTAAATTTTCATGAACTGATGGTTGCCATACACATTTTACCGTTGCGGAATGTCTAATATTTCACTTTAAGCATGGCCCTCCGCTCGCTTCGCCTGCTACGGGGGCGCAACCAACACAAACTAACAAAACTAACCCAAGGCATACCCAAGATGCCATGCCCAAAAATGCATTTTGCAAACATAACCTTAAAAAAATAAAAAAATGGATAAATTCCACGCCTTCCGGAGATTGGCAAGTACAACTGAGAGTAGTGTGCGGCCACACATGAAGCTGGTAGCGGAGATGGTAGCGCAGCGGATGATGGAGAGGAGTTCGGATCTGGCTACACATGTCGCGTATTTGAAGGCTTATTTTAATTCGTATAAACAATATAGAAAATTTTAGTTGTTTATAGAAACGGTGGTGAAACAGCACGAAAATGTCTCTCGCTAATAATTTATATTTAATGGAAAATTCCATACTTAAATTCAAAATTTTATCTAATAAGGTTTGGGTTCATGATATTTACAAGAGTAGAGAAACTCAGGGAGAATTTCATCATACAAATTGGTCGACGAGCAAACACTTCACTAATTAAACTTTCGCAATCCATTTTTTAAATATTTTGACCTCCGCATCCGCAATCTTCAACTGGAAATGACACAAGTACGCGCGAAAATATCAAATACATTTGAACGATCCGCTACCATCTAGTAAGTACGCGTAAATCCGACGTATGTGTGTCCGCAACGTTAACTGTCATTTAATTAAACGCTCCGCTGTCCTCCCCGCTCTCCTCTCCGATCCGCTGTCCGTCTTATGTGTGGCCGCACACTAATGAGAAATAAGCGGCATTCTGCGCAACACGCTCCTAGCTTAGTGTGCGGCCACACATAAGACGGACAGCGGATCGGAGAGGAGAGCGGGGAGGGCAGCGGAGCGTTCAATTTAATGAAAGTTAACGTTTGCGGACATACATACGTCGAAGCGCAGCGCGGATTTACGCGTACTTACTAGATGGTAGCGGAGCGTTCAAATTTATTAGAAATTTTCGCGCGTACTTGTGTCATTTCCAGTTGAAGATTGCGGATGCGGAAGTCAAAAAATGCTTTGCGAAACTTTAATTAGTGAAGTGTTTGCTCGTCGACCAATTTGGATAATGATATTCTCCATGAGTTTCTCTACTCTTGTAAATATCATGAATTTTCCATTAAATATAAATTATTAGCAAGAGACATTTTCGTGCTGCTTCACCACCGTTTCTATAAACAAGTAAAATTTTCTATATTGTTTATACGAATTAAAATAAGCCTTCAAATACGCGGCATGTGTAGCCAGATCCGAACTCCTCTCCGTCATCCGCTGCGCTACCATCTCCGCTACCAGCTTCATAAGACGGACAGCGGATCGGAGAGGAGAGCGGGGAGGACAGCGGAGCGTTCAATTAAATGAAAGTCATCGTGTGCGGGCACACATACGTCGGAGCGCAGAGCGGATTTACGCGTACTTACTAGATGGTAGCGGAGCGTTCAAATTTATTTCATATTTTCGCTCGTACTTGTCTCATTTCCAGTTGAAGATTGCGGATGCGGAGGTCAAAATATTTAAAAAATGGATTGCGAAACTTTAATTAGTGAAGTGTTTGCTAGTCGACCAATTTGGATCATAATATTCTCCATGAGTTTCTCTACTCTTGTAAATATCATGATCCCAAACTCCCCTTTATTAGATAAAATTCTGAATTTAAGTATGGAATTTTCCATTAAATATAAGTTATTAGCGAGAGACATTTTCGTGCTGCTTCGCCACCGTTTCTATAAACAACTAAAATTTTCTATTTTGTTTATACGAATTAAAATAAGCCTTCAAATACGCGACATGTGTAGCCAGAGTCCGAACTCCTCTCCGTCATCCGCTGCGCTACCATCTCCGCTACCAGCTTCATGTGTGGCCGCACACTAGACTATATAACAGGCTCCTAGTGACACCAGATTATGTTCTCTGGTGACAAGAACGACCGCCTCTTGCAGGTATTTATTTTAGACGAACTGCTGCCTATCCTGTTGACAGTATCGTGTGTACAAGGTTCCGTCTGGGATCTATGTGATATTTTGTAACGCGCCACGTGGTTTTCTACTCTGCTTAAAATGAGTAATTTTAGAATTCGCAACGAAAATGCTTTCACTGAAGAAGAAATATTGATGCTTTGAAAATGATGATCCGTATTATGAGATTGTATTCCAAGATGTCGCAAGTGACGCCGAAAGTGACTATGTCTCCGACCAAGAAAAAGTGGATGCCCAAATTTATGCTACTAGTGATGAGGAAGATAGTTAGACAGATGACTGAAACAGGTATTCCATATTTATATAGACAAAGATGGTAACCAGTGGTCTAAAGTACCAACAAGTAAACACATCCGACGTTTACAGGCAAACAAGATTTTGAATGTTCCAGTACTTACACCTAAAAGTTCAGAAATATCTACAATCAATTTATGTTTTTTTTTTCTGCGATTATATTCGACATTATCGTCACTGAGACCAACCGCAAAACCAACAATTTTTTCGATGATTTCAATAAAACTCATCCTGATCATACAAGGAAATATGTGCCAACTAACAGGAGATAAATAGAAGCCTATATAATGTCTGCTTATTATAATGGGAGCATTGAGAAGTAGCAAAGTACCAGTTGATGTGTTTTTTGCTAGAGACAGTGCATATTCTCGCCCTATAATACCGGCTACTCTCTCAAGAAATCAAGACCAGTTTTTGACGAAGTTTATAAGATTTGATAATTTTGAGACAAGAGTGAAAGAAAGCTAGTAGACAGGCTTACACCAATAATAGAAATATTTAATAAACTGGTATCAATTTGCAAAGAAGCATTAGTTCCCAGTACTCAAATTTGCATTGATAAACAACTCGTCGCTTTTCTGGGAAAGGCTCAATTTTGCGTCTATATGAAAAGCAAGCCAGCAAGGTAAGGAATAAAAATATGGGTATTGGCAGATTGTGAGTACAACTGACTACACTATCAACGTGCAAGTGTATTTCGGTAAGCGATTTATTTTTAGATAATATGTTATTATGTTAGCTGTCGCAATTTCTTTTAGACAAAGAAGGCAATAGACCTGACCGAGTTGTTCTTGAACTTACATATTATTTGGGCCAGGGATATGGAATTACCACTGATAACTTTTTCACTAGTCTTCAGTTGGCTGATAAATTGTGGGACAACAAACTAACATTATGTGGAACGCTGCGCAAAAATAAAATATTAATATCGCAAGAACTACTTTCGACATCCTCAAAAAATAAATTCTTCAATGTTTGCTTTTAGAAACCATTGGACTTTGGTGTCTTATGTTCCAAAAATGGCACAGCTGTTATTTTGATATCAACTGAGTATGAAGATGACAAAATAAGTTAAAAGAGACAGGCTACAAACCAGATATTGTTTTGCATTACAATAGCGCTAAAGGAGCTGTTGATAGAACCCAAAGAAAAACTCTCAGGTGGCCCATGGCACTTTTTACCATCTGATTGATATTGGTGCTAATGCATACAAGATCTGGTAACTTAAAAATCCAAATTACAAGTCCGGTCATTTAGATGCAAGAAGAAAGTGCCTTTTTCTGCCAGGAGATTGAGCTAAAGAAAATATGCTTTTCAGATTCAGAAATAACAATGGTTTGAAGGCAACACAATACTGACAGAGACAAATATTTATTTTCAAGATTTTTACCTGAACTACAATAAGACAAGCAGCAAATCAAGCTCGATGTTTCCTCTGTGGTGCAAGATCCAGAGGCAGAAAATCGAAGCAACTTTGCTAAAATATGATCGGTTTGTCTGTGTGCAGCACTCCGAAAAACAAATATGTTGCATATGTTGCATGGTCGATACTAACAAATTAAATTTTTTACTTATTATGACCACAAAGGTGGGGGTAGCAATTAACTATATAATTAACTACAATTACATTAGTGGACTGTATTAAATAAGGTGGTGGGGGTTTTAGGCATACGTTGTGAATTGAAACTAGGTAGGTATATTAACTAAGTACTTTAATTGAGCAGGTGTAAATTGCATTTGAATTTAATATGGTGAATATCTACAATTTATATATAATTTCTATGCTACTTCCATGCATTCAATCATTCATACACAAAACTAAATATGCAAAACAGGTTACTTTTACAGACCTTTAAGGAAATGTATATTTAAGAATAAAACAGTGTCTTTCCTGAATTTAATAACTTTTCTATTTTTATCTACTAACTGTTCCTTTCTCACGAAATACCTTGATCACCTCTTTTCTCTACTTCCCTCCAACCAGGCAGGGATCTGACTTCAAATCCTTATTTTGAATAGCACAGGCACGATTTGAGCTACAAATTTGGTACCGCCATTTTACAGCTTCTCTTCAACTACAGGTAAGTCGAGACGCTACGTCGTTTCTGGCTTTAAGGAATTGCGTAAAAACGCCCAAAAGAAGTCTGTCCAAACTTGAACAAAGATAGTAGGGGTACACTAGATATTTTCTAATATCTGTGCATACAAACGGAGAAATTGCCAAAAAGGGTGTGACCTTCTGGCGCGAAAACGGGAACGAGCACTTTCGCTGTTTTTCGAGTGCAAGTTGGATGTGCACTAGCTAGAGAGCGGTGACTGGACCGATCTAGCAACTTGAGTGTTAGAAAGGCACTAATAAAACTAATTTCTTCTTCTAAGTGCCAAGACCAAATAAAGTGAGGGATAGCACAAATGCCGAATTCATTTGAGATTGAAAGGGTAGAAACTGTTTTCATTCTTTATTTGACACATTATTGTTTACACAATAGTGACAGAGACAAATATATATTGCCTTGAGAACGATTAAGAACGATTTCCTTTATGAAGTGTCATTTTGCTTTATGAAACTTTTTGCATATGGCGGACTCTGTTATACCGACAAAGCCATGTTCGGACTAAGCGATCGTAATGAAGAACTGAAATATGCTGCTTTAAATGCGCAAATTTCCATTTACCTGAGGTGAAATAAATATATTTGAGTTTAATTATGGCTCATTCATACTACATACATACAGGGTGTTATCACCAAAATACACGGTGAAAAACGATAGTTTATACACATGTTGGGGTGATTCCCCAACAACGTCTAGAGACGAAAATAACTTTTATTTAATTATTGTTATGTTTGCTTAATCGAATGTGGAATAACTAAACTGAGTTTCTCTTTTAATATACATAATAAAAAGTCTAAAAAATACCGAGGGAAACCCAATAAAAATTACGGTGCAAATGCATATCGCACGCTTTAAAAAAAGATTACAAGGGTTAATAAAGTTTCTTAAAAGTACATAATAATTGTAAACAAAAATATGGTAAACTGTGACTTCATTTCAAAAAAAAAATTATAATACCACTGAAACACATCAATATGTCTTGTTAAGAATTAACATATCAAACTGATAATGGCAAATCAAAAATATAGCAAAATATAAAATATGATTCTACCCAATCAATGAAACCCGTTCTTCCATTTGTACTAGTTTTGCAAATAATGCGGCAAACATACGAGTTTTACGATGGCAACACTGTTAGGGTGCTGCGTGCCGGGACATTGCAAAGATATGGCGATATAATCTTTTTATTTGCGTAGGGGTTTATTGCAAATACCTGGTTTATCTACATTATTTTGAGCAATAGCGTGTTTACGATGTTGCGTACGTAATTAAAAAGAGTTGTTATTTTCTTTGTCGTGAACCATTTTCATGCCGCTACCTTTCCAATATAACTTTCCTACTTTGAATAAAAAGTCCTCCAGACTGTTAAGTAGGTATAGAGGTCAATCTAGGAAGGAATGATTTACAAGGGAAGTAAAACATTTATCGACGTGATATTGAAATTAAATCCCTGAAAACAAATTATGATAACATCCCCTCTGTCATTTTAGATCATAAACTAAGTAAAATGCCTAATAAAGGAAACATATACAGTGAAATTTCTATTAACGGACACTCCTACACAACGTAGACCTTTACTGAAGGTACACTTTTCAACACCGACCATTCCATATCTGGGTACATGGCTCGCAACGATTCGGGATAAAATTTACCTACATTTATCTATTAATTTTGGCAACAGCGGGAAATAAATGTGAAGACTTAAGACCATTAAACCTTTGGCTCTGGAAATGGAGTCGTTTGAAAAAAATAATTGAGAGTTCGAGTTAGTGATATTTTAAAGAAAATAGTCCAATTAAGATGATTGAATAGCGAAAATAGGAGCCTGCAATATTTAAAAGGTTTCATTATTTGCGGAAGAAACTTCAGAGGCCTGTAGAAAACTAAAAGCTTTCAATAGTTGACCAGACAAATTTTCCTCAAGACACAACATTAAATTTAGAGAAGTTATGTTCTTTGCAAATGTAAACCTTGACGAAGTTGAGAGTTTCCACTCTCAACTGCTAAGTTTAATAAGTTGTTATTCACGTCAAGACATTTTCAACGCCGACAAGATCGGTCATTATTATCAAGCCTTACCAAGTAAAATGTTTACATTCCGCAATAAAAGTGCACTGGAGGTAAATCTGCTAATGGCAGACTGACAGTATTATTAGGTGCACATCTAAATGAGTTAACAGAAAGACCTTTGGCACGGTATAAATAAGTATATACGGTAGGTTCACTCGAGACAAATTTCCAATTTCGCCGACAGTTTTTAGCTTCGAAGTGAATCCGGATCAATCTCGTTCGCGGCCAGCGGTGGCTACAATACGAGGGAGAATTTACGGTCAGTGTGCAAACGTCTTGATTTTCTGTACTGTTGGGTCGCGTTGAATGAAATAATTATTAAGATCGCTACAATGGCGAGATATTGTTCTGCGGATAATTGCATTATAATAGTGGGTGAAGGATTATCATTTTTTAGATTCCCCAAAGACCCTATCAGGTAAGATTTATAATAATTTTTTAATAACATGCTGTTTTTCAATTACACGTATAATCGGTTTAACAAATATGTCTTTATTAAAATTCTGTTATTTACCTAAATTTGGATAAAGACAATAGTGAGAAAATAAAACAAGTAAGGCAAAAATACGTTTATGTTTTAATAATTGCGAATTTTTCACATGACCTTTTGTGTTTTTAAACCAACTCTTTTATTTTAACATTGAAAATGTTTCTATTATCCTAGTAGGTTAGGGCCTCAAATTGTGGAAAAGTGCATGCTACATTTGACACATGACATCATACGCGTGAGAGATCGTTTATAGTTTATTTACTTAAACTTATATTTAATTTATGATATCGGAATCGATTAAAATGATTAAAATAAATTGGAACTAACTGAAACTAACCGAAAGTTGATTGAATGACTAACCAAAACTCGCCAAAAGTAACCAATACGGGCTTAAACGTACCGGTGCAGGTTACAAAAATTAAATTAAGTTAAAACTAATCAAAATGAACGGAATTTTAACAACTAACCAAAACTAACCAAAAACATTAAATTTGATTATAACGTATAGGAACCGATTCAAATGACTAAAATAAATTGGAACTAACTGAAAGTAACCGAAAGTTGAATGAAAAACTAACCAAAAGTAACTAGAAGCACCAGAAAGGGCTAAAATATTAGGAATAGATTAAAAATATTAAATTAAGTTGAAACTAACCCAAAGTAAACGAATTTTAGCGACTAACCAAAAAACATTAAAATTGGTTATAAAGTATCGGAACCGGTTCAAATAAGTAAAATAAATTGAAACTAACTGTAATTAACGGAAAGTAGATTGCACGACTAATCAAAACTAGCCAAAGTAACCAAAAGCACTAAGCGCTTAAACCTATCGGAACAGATTAAAAATGTTAAAGTTAGTTGAAACTAATCCAAATTAACCCAATTTTAGCGACTGACATAATTGAACTAAAAACATTTAAATTGGTTTTAATGTATCGGAACCGCTTCAAATGAGTAAAATGAATTGGAACTAACTGAAAGTAACCGAAAGCTGATTGAATGACTAACCAAAAGTAATTAAAAGCACCGAAACCGGCTAAACGTATCGTAATAGATTAAAAATATTGGAGTAAGATAAAATTAACCCAAATTAAATGAATTTTGGCGACTAACCTAAACTAACCAAAAACAGTAAAATTGGTAATAACGTATTGGAACCGGTTCAAATGTTTATCATAAATTGAAACTAACTGAAATTCACCGAAAGTTGATTGAACGACTAAACAAAACTAACCAAAAGTAACCAAAAAAGCGAAAACATAAATCAAAACAGATTAAAAATTTTAAAGTATGTTGAAACTCACTTAAATTAGCCGAATTTCGGCGACTAACTTATATTAACCAAAAACATAAAATTAATAATACTCGTAACGTATTGGAACTGGTCAAATTCTAAAATAAATAAAAACCAACTAAAACTAACAGAAAGCTGATTGAATGACTAATCAAAACTAATCAAAAGTAACCAAAAGCACTAAAACGTATTGGAATAGGTTACAAAAATTAAAGCAAGTTAAAACAAACCAAAACGAGCAGAACTTTGGCGACTAACCAAAAGTAACTAAAAACACTAAATTTGATTATAACGTATCGGAGTCGATGCAAATGATTAAAATAAATTGAATCTAACTGAGACTAACCGAAAGTTAATTAAACGGCTTACCAAAACTAACTAAGAGTAACCAAAAGCGCAAAAACGGGCTAAAACAATTCGGAACAGTTATATATAAATAGATTTTCCTATCTCCAAGTGGACTGTAATTTTTTAGGTCTTCTTATCCGCACCTTTTTTATTTTTTTTATAATTATGTTAAAAAAATTATAATGTTAAAAAGGCATTTCTTTAATTAAATATATTTTAAACACTCGTGTTTGTATTTTTACTTATTTAAACTCTGTTTTTAAAAACTATTTGAATTACACAAATCACATGTTTGCGTTTTTATTCATCATTTTCAATGTCCTCCTGGTTGCATCTTTGCGAAGGACTGTGAATGTTTCAATAAATTAAGGTTTTAGACTATTGTTAAGAAGATACGGCTCTAAGGTATATAACTTGATTTTCGGCTTAGTTTATTATATTATACAATTCCACATTCGATTTTTGTTTCAGATGTGAACAGTGGAAGAAACCAACGGTATGCAACTCGACTAGTTTTTACAAGTAAAAATGAATTCGATCCGTCTCTTAATCCTCGATCTAGCGCGGTTAGTTTCACTTAATATTACTTTATTTAAATCATTTGAACCGGTTCCGATACGTTATAATCAATGGTAACGGATTGGGTGAGTTTGGGTTAGTCGTTCAATCAATTTTCGATTAGTTTCACTTATTTTATTCATTTGAGCCGGTTCCGAAACGTTAAAATCAATTTTAATAGATTTGGTTAGTTTGGTTAGTCGTCCAATCACTTTTGTTAGTTTCGCTTAGTCTCAACTTATTTTACTTGTTTGAGCCGGTTCCGATACGTTATAATCAATTTTTCATACACCGTCTCGTGACGTTTAGGAAAAATGTCCGTGTTTCCGTGACGCGACCTTGAAAAATCACTCGCATGAAACCACAGAGGTATTTATTTGAACCGGCTCCGACACGTTATAATAAAATTTAATGCTTTTGATTAGTTTTGGTTAGCCGCGAAAATTCGGTTTGTTTTGGTTAGTCTTAACTTACTTTAATTTGTGTAACCTATTTTAGCACGTTTTGGTGCTTTTAGTTACTTTTAGTTAGTTTTGTTTGGTCACTCACTCAACTGTCGGTTAGTTCCAGTTAGTTTTAATTTATTTTAGTCGTTTGAACCGGTTCCGATACGTTTAACCAATTTTTATGTTTTTGGTTAGTCGCTAATATTCAGTTAATTTGGTTTATTTTTAACTGGTAATAATTTTAATCTGTTCCGATACGTTTTTGCAATTTTTGGTGCTTTTTGTTACTTTTGGTTAGTCATTCAATCAACTTTCGGTTAATTTCAATTAGCTTATTTTAGTCATTTGAACCGGTGCCGTCATAACCAATTTTTACGTATTTGGTTAATTTTGGTTAGTCGCCAAAATTCGGTTAATTTGGGTTAGTTTTAACTTACTTTAATGTTTTAAACTATTCCGATACGCTGTAGCGCTTTTTAGTGCTTTTGGCTAGGTTTGGTTAGTCACTCAATAAACCTTCAGTTAGTTTTAATTTATTTTAGTCACTTGAACCGACTCCGATACGTTACAATCAAATTTAATGTTTTCGGTTAGTTTTGGTTAGTCGCCAAAATTCGGTTCATTTAAGTTAATTTTAACTTACTTTAATATTTTTAATTTGCCCGATACGGTTTAGCCCTTTTTGGTGCTTTTCACCTTTTGGTTAGTTGTTCAATCAACTTTCGGTTAGTTTCAGTTAGTTCCAATTTATTTTAGTAATTTGAACAGGATCCGATGCTTTATACCAATTTTAATGTATTTGGTTAGTTTTGGTTAGCTGCAAAAGTTCGGTTAATTTGAGTTAGTTTTAACTTACTTTAATTTTTTGATCTGTTCCGAGTTGTTTTTGGTGCTTTTGATTACTTTTGGTTAGTTTGGGTTAGTAGTTCATCACGCATATGAAATCATGTGCGGCAAATGTGGCATGCACTTTTTCGCAATTTGATTCCCCATAACAGGAAAACAGAAACATTTTCAATATTAAAAGTACTACGGCAGACGTAGCGCAATGAGAGAAATTCTCACAAATGCAGCCAATCACTTGAGAAATGCACCCGGTTAATTGGCCATGCTAAAGAGGACGCCAAATAAGTCAGCTAGAGTGGATTACAGCTCCGCTCGCAAAGCCATCTTCGAAGACTGACGATTTCGCAGAAAATGTGAGAGAAATACTCGTAGCGCGAGTAATGAAGTGTTAAGACCTTTAAGAAGCCATAAATTTAGTTTACTAGCTTAATATGGCCTTTTTTATATTTAAATTCTTACAATATTTGTCAGGTACTTTTAACATTCTGCTTTATACATGTTTTAATAGATAAATCAAGTTACAAACTGTCAAATAAATTATTTATCTCTATTATAATGTTTTTGAATTTAGTATAGGTTACTATTTTGTGTAACTTTATTACATAGTTTTATTCATTTGAATCACGTATTAAAAATTACCTTAATCCCTCTTTGAAATATCGTGTATCAAATTAAGGAAATAATTTTGCATCAGCTAATACTTTTAGAATCTCCCCTCACAGACTGCTCGCTGCTGCAGGTAGAGAAAAAACTAATTTTTTCTACAGCCGCGCGCAAAATAACTAAATACTAAATTCAAATGAAATCGCAAAATCGACTAATGCCGTGGATCCTTATTTTGCGCTCTAGCGCGAACATGGAAAAGGAAATTCTCACTTTTTCCGTCTAGTGAGCTGAATGGTCATGGAAACCGAAGATAAATAAATGACAGTAGTACGTTTGTTACAGTTTGTTGCTGGCAATCCTGTTCTAAATATGCCCGAAGCCCGAACATAATATGTCAAAACTGACAGTCATTCGCAAATTTCAGGATAAGTATAGAGAAAAATGTGCATTTAATTTTAAGAAATGCGGCTGTAGAAAAAGTTCTGTGTGTTTTTCGAGCGCAAAGTAAGATTGCCGTTTTCGAAAGATTACTGCGCTCCGCTACGCGTCGCGCAGTAACATTCTTTCTCAAGCGGCAATCCGTTACTTTGCGCTCTAAATACACAAATAACTATTTTACCGGGCTGCGGCTTTTGCGTTTGATCCAAAAACATGAAACGATTTTTGCTGAGTGAATCTACTCGATATTATTTGTACTATGCCTTTGGTGATTGGTAAAAGTAAATTCGCGATGCTTTGAAGCTTTTCAAGTTTATATTACATAATCACCAGAGGTTGGTGCAGAAAACTCCTCTGAGTCTGATTCCTCCTTATAATCTATACTGGAGTCAGAAGTCATAAAAATGTGTTTTTTTTTAATCTCTGCCCAGTTTCCTATTTCCCTCCTGTTGTCCGCTGCAACTAGGTTTAACGTTTTATTCGACACTAGCATGTTCTGTTACTTATTTCACAATTTTCTTATTTCGTTTTTTCCTTCTTGATCTAATTTCTCTATTTCGAAATCTATTCGATTTCGGCGAACAGCTACAGAGTTCGAAGAATCTTTCTTTTCACCAACATTTTATCTTAGTCATGCCATTTTTAATATTTTATTTCATCTTATTCGGTCCTTTAGAAGATTTTACTTATTCTTCATTTTTAATTTTTTCTTTTAATATGCTGCTTATGCAAGTAGGTCTTCAGCACAAATACTTTTTCTTAGAACTAAATTTATTTTCTTTCGTCGTTTTATTGCCGATGTCTCTTGCTAAACTCTTAGCGGCGCGCAATTTGACTCATAAAAAAATCCCTAGTGGAGCAATACATTTTCTTTCGGAAATGTTAATAATTTTTTTTAAATTGTCATCTCTTAAGAGATTACTAATAATAAAAAAATAAAATGTGTAAAAGTAGTTTTTTAATAAATAAATGGTGGTTCATAAAGTAGACCACCGCGCCACAAATGCGCCGCAAATTTAAAAGAAACCATTTATTAAAAAATAAATTTTACAAAGTAAGTGAAACTTAAAATTAGGCATGGTAATTTTGGAAACAATCTTTACGCTTGCCCAAGCACAAGAAAACTTTACATGTAGAACATAGCCAATCCGTCCTTACCGGGTTAGCTGTAATGCTGCAAACGGCACACCTTCTCCTGGTGCCCCTTGTAGGCTGATAAGCAGATGACTGTTGTCTTATCTCTATGGGTATGTAAGGCTGTAATTTCTTTATTTCAACTTCTGACGGTGTAAAATATATATTTTTTGGGGTTTCTGAGAGTAATCCATTTATGACAATTCGTCTAAAATCATTAGCAGACATTTGTGGTAACTTTAACCGATTATAAATATTGTTGGAATTTACAATTGATGCGTCCAATAAGTAAAAAAAAATCGATGCCACCACTTTTTACTGCGCCGCGCCGGTCAATTTTGTAGTAAGAAAGTCTCTGGTCAAATATGTCAACTCCATTCATATTAGAGTTGTAATCAATTACTACTTGGGGGCACGGAACTTCGATACTTTGACCATCCTTTTCTCTTCTTTTGACTTATCCTTCATCTTCTGGCTGATGGCAATTTGACAACATGTGAACACATCGTTTGTCTTTCCATTTTGTTGCAAACAAACCAGAGTCGCTTGTAAACCATTGTATATCACCGCGTGTCAAACTCTGAATGAATTGATTGATTGAATTGAATTTCGGCATATGGCGACGATTAACATTTACAGTACCAACAGCATGGATCTTTTTCTCTTTTAATTGTTGCAGTAGTTCAACACTATTAAAAAAGTTGTCAATATATAGCACATGGTTTTTATTTTGCAAGTGTTTCGTTAAATTCGTAACGATTCTTGCTCCAAGGCACTTTTCTACGTTACCGGTAGATGATTTCCCAGTATACATTTCAAATTTTAGACAGTATCCTGTTTTGTCGGCTAACATCCATATCTTATATCCCCTTTTAATGTTTTTTTTTGGTCATGTATTGTTTAAGGCTACTACGCCCCTTGAATTTGATCATGGACTCATCTATTATGACAACTTGATCAGGATTTCGGCATTTCTTAAAGTTATGAAGCAACAAATCCATCATGGGGCGAATCTTATAAAGCTTATCATAGTTTGGGGATGTTCTTGATGGTATCAGAGAGTTATCAACTAAATGGAGATGACTCAAGAGCCACCCAAGTCTTTTTATGTCATCACTGAGCTGATAAAAGCATCGTTCAATTCGGGTGCAGTTGACCAATAATCGTTATAGCTGGGACTACGTTTGATACCTATTAATAAATTAAATCCCAAAAATGCCTTTATTTCACATGAATGTGTAGGAACATAGGCTTTTCCAATGGACAGTTTCTCTTGTTCGGCGAAAAGATTTGATTGAAACACTATAGTTTCAATAAACTGATCTGCAATCAATAGTTTAAAAAGGATACATGGTGCTGCATTTTCAATATCTTTGATAAATTGAGGAATTGCAGAAGTTTCAGTAAATTGCGAAAGGGGATCAGGCCTATGAACGTCAGACCAAACTGGAATTTTACTTTTCGACCACTGCTGCTTTAGTACAGAAAGGGGAATGCTCTGACTTTCATCTTCCTCTTCGGAATCAGAAACTGGCAGATTGACTATTGCAGTTTCGTCCTCTATATCAGTCGACATATCATATTCCGATTCAGACCCTGAAGGCATTGAATCAATGTAAAAAGTGTCCATTAGTGTGAGAACTTCATCACGACTTAAACCTCCTACAACTCTAAATGGAAGTTCATCCATATCTGCAAGAAAATAACCTCATGTTGTTAAACAATAAGTAAGTAAAGCGGTGTTACTAAAAAAGGACCACCTAAAAAATGATTTTTTCGCAAAATTCTATAAGAAAACTAAGTATTAATACTTACTAATATGATGTATTCTCACACTTGAGTTTAAGAATTTAATAAAATTAAGCAATTTACACGAATCAAACCACCTTTTGTTTACTATAACCTCAAATGTATGTTAAAATACTCGTTAAGACTATGTACTTATCGGCGTGACAACGCACTGTCCGCCCGATCTCGAAGCAACATGTTATAATGCCTATAGAGCGAGCGCCAATAGGTGTTTTAAATTATGTGCTTTAGCAACGCAGTGCAAAGTGACTTGAAAATGTGGTCTATTTTTTGGATCATCGAACCGCAAAATAATCAAAAAGGGTGGTTCAAATTTTCGACCATGAATACGCTAAGAATTAACAACCGGTCCTGGTTTACTCAGCGGTGTTAATACTTAAATATGTGGGTCGTGGACTGGACAGTTGGGCGAAGGCGTAACTAAATTTTCTATTATGAATATATCAATGATTTTTAAGCATTGAAATTAGGTTAGCAAAATTTAGAAAAATATCCTATATAAAAATATCGAGAAACATTAAAGGGACTTCTATAAACTCAATTTGACTTTGATTTCGGTATACCAAAATAAACATCAAAGGTCCCAATTAAGTTATATATTTAAATATTAAATACTTTCATAGACATAACCGCACAAAAGGAAATTAATTAGGTCCCAAACCTAGTTGAGATTATGGTATCGCACCTAAAATAAAGAGAAGATTGTCGAAAATAAGTATCATCCAAATTATAAGATTATTAATTTTTAACCATAAGTACTAAATCATTAATACTACCTATTTCCTATTTTTAAAATATTTCTAACTAAAATCTGAATTTTTAAAGTTCTGATTAAACATAGTTAATCACAAAACACCTTAAATAAGAATTACTTTGCTAAATAAAAAACCTATTATATATTAATCCCATGGCAGCGATAACATCAGTGGTCAAATAAACAGTTACAAAATTAAATGAAATCACTTAACCTATGAAGATAAAATCTGATGAAAGAATATCTACAGAGGGAATCGAAGTGAGTTGAGTAAGACGAAAATCTAAAGAACCAGTTATGTAAGATGCTTACTGCCATAAGACTTACAGTAAAAGCATAGCGTTTAAGTAAGTATACGAAATAAATAAAACTCAAATAATTATTATGGTTAGCAAGACATTTGCTAACTAAGATAATATCATATTAGCTAGTTAAAGAAGTCGATAGTAGTTAATCAGATAACGATAAGAAACGGTAATAGATACAATAAAAGATAAAAATCGATTAAAGATCATTTAAGGGTAAGTTCGATAAATTTAATGACCTACAGTAACAGTGTAGCATTTAGGTAAGTGCGTAATACACATCGATAATCATATAATTGCTATGGTGTTAGTAAGATATTTGCGAACTACGATAATATCATATAGGGTAGTACATAAAATCGATATTAGTTAATCAAATAACAATAACAAACGGTAATAGATACAATAAAAAATAATAACCGATTAAAAATAATTTAACGGCAAATTCGAAAATTCAATAAGAGAAATAGGTAATTATAGGATCTACACTTTTTTCTTATGGTTATACGAGAGTGAAATACACTGGCAGTGGTTGGTGGCTAGTCCTTATATCCTACAACTACTTAGTTGGCCCCAATTAGAGCTTTGGCACTTCCTGTGAAGCTACACGTCACACCATGCGGTCAGCATCTCTTTGACAAAAGGTCTCAAGCGGGCGGAATGAAACTGGAGACCAGTGAAAAACCGGGCGGAAGATGGACTTAAGTTAAATTATAAATAATTTTAGCTGCCTAATATAGAATCACTAGGATAGGACATAACATGCCTTTTTTTAAAAATACGATATTGTCGATGATACGAGAAAATATAAATAGCAGTGTATTTGACAATTTATCTCATGATTAGTTAATGAGGAATTAGACCTGATGGTCAAAGTTACCACGATAACCTTTCAGCTTTGAAAACTTCTTTTTTCCTGTCCTGGACGGGCGTAGGTTCGAAGAGAAAGACCACGTCAATTCCCAAAAATATCTTAGACGTCCGTCAGCAGCAATAGTTCAAAGCAGTTAATTTTTAAATTTTTAGATATATCCCAAGTTCAGAATAGGTGTGTTAAGTTGAAATGTAAGGTAAAGAGTATATCAACCACATAAATATACTAGTGAAAGGAAAAAAAACTGTATTACTAGATTTGGTAGCATTTACAACGCTACAAATAATACATAGAGTGATTTGTTTGTGTTTATGTATGTGTTATAGATTTGTACCATTTTCTTGTTTATAAATTTGTATATTCCACTGCTATTTTTTGATATTTTGGATAGTACAAATTTGGTTATATTAAAAATATTATCTTCATGTAAAAAAGCGAAGTTCTGCTATTGGCCCCGGGGCATCGGCGTCGCGTCGGCTGATGGGGTTAAAGGCGGCTGTAATTTCAATTCCATAGAATACACGTGAGATACTGTGCAGGAAAGAATTTTAAGATATGACAAGTGATTTCAAAAGAGGAGGTTTTATAGCTCTTCAGGATACCTGGAGCGAACTGGACCAAGCTGAATAAGATAACTTTGAGGATGCAAAGAGGCTGCAGTGTTGCTATTAACTACAAAGATGTACTTTAAAGAAATTCATTAAATACAGGTTTTTCATTAAGATACTAGTTTATAATCAATCAGAATGCAACTTCACAACAATATTCTGTCAATAAAAAAGAACGCCAAGACGATTATCTTTAAAATGTATCAATTTTGTCAGTTAATAGTTCCTATTTATTTACTTACTACAACAAAAAGTTAAAGTACTCATTTATTTTTCATAATGACTGGTCGTCGAGAAAATAGTGTATGAGTTTCATACACTATTTTCTCTTTATTACGGCATTCGCCTACAGCTCGGGTCATTCTCTCATACTCGTCTCTTATATATCTATAGCTATCATTAAATACTAATTGCTTATCTAGTAATAATTTCAGTCTAGTTAGGTTTGCTTGAAATTCTTGCAACATTATTTCTTTTTGTCATTTTTAGGTTTGCTTTATTTACGTCAATTTGTGTTGATTTACCTGTCAAATTTCCATTATTTACCCTTACCTATAATGAAGAAAATAATGAAATATTTTGACAAGAGGTTAAGAAAAATAACTGCCAACGTGGGATAATAATAATTGTTAATATTAAAGCTATTTGTAGAAAAAAATATTTTTAGCAAAGCTGGCCTACATTAGAGCCAGCACCATATTTATTTAAATTTCTAGGTGATTAATTGATTGCTCACGCCCAATTAAGCTGCGTTATGTTGTAAATCCATTATGTAATTATCAAAAAATTATTTAGGCCCAATGTTCTAACGGCTACCGTTTGATCTAATAAAAGCCAGAACATGCAAGGAAATTTGAACGTGACCAATACACTGTAAATTCCAATCAGGCACTGTAAGCCAGTTAAATTAGTTAATGTAATGAATATGTCATATTAGTATTAGGTCAATAGATTTGCAATATTCGGGGCCCTTGAAATAATTTATTCAGACAACTATTCTAATATCAATAATTAGAACTTGCGACATTCATAAACCTATGATGAGCTTGATATATAGCACAGTGCATAAGAAAAGTCAGCATTTAAAAAAGGCGTTTAAACACATAATTAAACATTATAATATATGCACAGACGGACTTTACAAGAGAACAAATGCACCAAAAATTTTAGTTTTCAAAAATATGTTTTTGGCAAGCGTTTTTGCTTCTTTAAAAAATAAGATTCACGTTGGAAAACGTGTTTTTTCATGTTCATAGACACAAAAAAGTCTTAAAAAATGCTATGGTATGAACGTTGTAAAAAAGCCAAATCCAGGCATTTAAACGATGTAAAACTGCCAATTTCAGATATTTGAACGCTGTTAAAAAGCTAGTTTCAGAAGACTTTAAAAGGCAATAAAATATATCTGTATAAAACGCATTTCAATCAAACTTTGGAAAAGGGTGATAAGCGAAAAGGCTAGATTATGTTTATAGCTGGATGATTAAATCATAAGTGAAAACACAGATTTCCCTATATTGTTTTTGACAAGTCTGCGTTTTCCAGGCCTTTCCAAAAGGAGCGAACTACGGGGACCGGAGTTTTGGCCGAACAATTTTAAAAAGAAAAGACTTCAGTAAGTGATATTTTAAAGAAAAAAATTGAGCGAGTCTGCTTGTACTCGAGGCACTGATGTGTAAACATATCGAATTTCGACATCATTAGGCCGCGTGTCGCCTGAATATAGGCAACTCCTTACTTGGAATTGGTTGCCTATATTCTGGCGTCAGAAAGAACCCGTTTTACACTTACGGTTACAGATAGCCTGCAAAACACATTACCATCATAGATACCGCCTGACGTGCGTTGTTTAATGTTTACATTTGTAACGTTTGCATTAGAATGTCTAATAGTAAGTACACTTCACGCATTGCCCTTCGCTCGCTACAGGGATGCAATGAACAAAAACTAACCCACGGCATGCCCAAAATCAAGAAAAAACTTTTTACAAATATAACCTCAAGAAAATAAAAAAAAGAGGATTGAAACTAACCGTAAAAATCAACGCGAGCGAAGCTGCGGTTAAAAGCTAAAAGTGTCTTATGTTCTTTACTATACTCTTGAAAATATCTGTACAAAATTTCATGATGATTCGCATTTATAATATTAGTTAGGATTCTTTAATAATACTTACTGGCAGCTTCAATCGGAGTGGATTAATTCACTGCATAAATTCGACACAAAATCTAATGTCATCAGGAATAAAATGCTAGAGAACTAAATTTGAACTTCAAAGCTTCCAGTGGTTGTCTCAACAAATTTTGCTCATTACCCAACATTAAATTTACTCTAAATTCCAAACAGGCGCTGTAAGGCAGTTAAATTAGTCAATGTAATGAATAAGTCATATTAATACCAAGTCAATAGATTTGTGATATTTGGGGCCATTAGAATAAGTTATTCAGGCAATTATTTTAATATCAATAATTAGATCTTGCGACATTAATAAACCTATGCTGAGCTTCATATAGCACAGGAATATCATTATTTAAAAAGAAGCAGTCCAAATACATAATTTAGCATCTATAGTATATTCACAAATGGACTTTACAAGAGGACAAATGCACCAATAATTTCAGTATTCAAAAAGCAGTTTTGGCAAGCGTTTTTACTTCTTTATAAATTCACGTTTCTCAACGTGATCATGTCCATAGATACAAAAAATGTTAAAACATGTTATGGCATTTAACGATGGCAAAAAGCCTAATCCAGACATTTGAGCGTTGCATCAATGCCAATTTCAGATATTTGAACGGTACTAAAAAGGCTAATTTCAGAAAATTTTCAAAGATAATAATATATATAATATGTATAAAACGCATTTCAACCAAATCGTGGAAGAAGGATGGTAAGCGAAAAGGCTAGATTATGTTTATGGATGGGTGGTCAAATTTTTATGTTTTCGAATGAATCTATTTTTCCAAGCCCGTCCAAAAGAGGCGACAAACCCTGCTGTTCACTTCGGCGACTGGAGTTTAATATTATAAGGGGGAAAAACCAAACTCAAAATCTACAGTATCAAAATAATTATAATTGGTCTCAGGTTACATGTTTCGCGTTATTAGGGGCATCATCAGACCTATAAAATATAAATTAAATTAGAAAAATCTAAAATACAATAGCTAAATAGCTCACCCAACGTGCATCCAACAACA
>MU187680.1:0-35193 GCA_016904865.1 Pissodes strobi | reverse complement strand
CCCCCCCCCCCCATGAGGCGCACCTACCATAAAAATTTCGACACAGTAGCTCTTCCCGTTCTCCCGAGAGATTTTGTCATATTTTGCCTGACTGCTAATGCTGTCCGTCTCGAAGCACACGTAATGTGCTTGTCGACGGTCCAACGGTGACTGCAACGTGGTCACGTGGCAGTCCGGCGACGCGACGTAACGTAAAATGCAGTGTTGTTTTCGCACAACTTAAATCGTATCGGTGGGCGGTGCCTAGACAGAGAACGAAGAATAGCTTGCCTTTGCTAGAAAGGCACGCCGTCGGAATCTCGTTTCACTGATAAACCCCCTTAATAATAAAAACTAAATAAAAACAAAACATTAATGAGCAAATGTGCAAAATGACCGTCATTTTGTCGAATACACTTTACACTTCTTAAAAAAAATGCACTTTAATCTTAGTGTCTCGGGATTATTAAGATGGTTGCCTTGCATTTAAAATTCGCTGCCATAATTCTTCGCGTGTGTTTACGCGAGTCTTATAAATTTCGGGTTTAAGAGCATCCCATAAAAAGAAATTGCATATATTTAGGCCAGTAGAACGTAGTGGCCATCGTACTGGTGCATCATTGCCCCTTCTATTCCAACTATTAGGGTATTGGTCATGAAGGTATCGCCGAACAGCAACGGAAAAAGGAGATGGCGCTCCATCGTGCATATACCACAGTCCCTGCCGAATTAAAAGGGTCAAATATTCCAGAAGAATTGGCAAAGTGTTCTACAAAAAATGTAGGTAAATATTTCGATTCAATTTGTCTGGCAATACCAGAGGACCAGTAAGGGATCGGCCGATAATACCTGCCCAAACAAGTAGTTTAAATGGATGTTGGTGGTGGGCAACTTTAATGGCATAAGGATTTTCATCGGCATAAACATGTTTGTTGTGCAGGTTGGTAACTCCTGGCCTTGAAAAGTACGCCTCCTCGGTAAATAAGATGTTCTTACTAAAATTTAGATCATGGATTGTTCTCTTCCGATTAAATTGGCAAAATAAGGGCCGCTGAAGGATCAATGGGCAAAACTTCTTAAATTGGTTGGACGTGATACGAATGCAACAACTGTTTTCTTCAAATGCCATTTACGATAATTTTAGGAAGCTCCAACTCACGTTCCAACCGGCGTGTGCTGATGCTTGTTTTTTTTTCAACTGTTACCAAAACTTCCTCTTCTTTTTGGACAGTTTCAGTTGTTTGCATAATTTAAAGTTAGGGGTCTAACTTTAAATTTTCGCTCAAAACTACCCGATGACGTTCAACACTCGCAAAATTTGGCGATTTGGTATACGACGGTCAGGAAATCTCTCCATGTAAACCGAAATACTTTGACGTTAATTTCCTTGGCAAACCCCGTACACCAGAAGCATGTCCACCTTTTCGGGGTTCGTATAGTTGTCCATATTTAACGCAAATCGTATAATAATTTTGAAGTTTAATAGTGACCTAAATGTTTAAACTCTGCGACAGCAATTTGTCAATAGAAATATTAAATGTCATAGGAACAAGAAAACATAAGGAAACAATGTTTGGTAATAACCAATATTATTAATAAAATATCTTGCCCGAGCACGTAACTGAAAATTATTTTTTTCTGGCATAACCACTAATCCTTGCAAAATTTTGCAAGAAAGGAAAAATCTACCAAACACATTGTTTTACTAGAAAAAAATATCTGATTTATCAGTAAGTCAATGACATAAAAAATCAGAAGATATAACTACATATGAAGTCACTTTTATAATACTTCCAGTTAATTACAGCCGGTTACTATATCATCAGAAAACATCATTTTATAGCCTAATACTCACCACTATAAATTATTATTAAAATCGATTTGTACGTTCTTGAAAATTTTAGGAAAAACCAATATTTGTTTAATCTTTGGCGCCCTCTGCAGGCTAAATGAAGCAATTTTGGATATAAGTAACATTGTACACGTATTTTCCGGACACCCTGTATAATCTCGCAGATTTAATTTTCCTTTGCTGATTTGTTTTGAATTTTAAACTGTATACTGCATAATAGATCTATTATTCATGCGCAATAAGCACTAGCACATCGCTAGCTAATTATTAATTTAGAAGCAGATCCAAAACTTCATCAAGCAAGACTTCCTTTGATTCTAGAGCGATGTTGCTAAGTAATTTTAATATGGAATTCAAAAGATATTCTAGATTAAACACGAAACATAGTTCCTATAGTTTAATGTAAAGTTAATTGCATCATATTTCATTAAGCTAAAAGTAAATGATTTGTGACATTCTCGCATCTATATTAAGTTATTCCCAAATACAAACAGTCTATGTGAATGAGAGCATTGAACTAATACTGAAGAGTGGATGTTCACCATTTTATATCGATTTAATAAAAAAATTGATTGCCATATGGCTGACGAGGAAGGCTACTGGTTTTGATTATTTATTGGAATAACTCCATATGATTTTATGGAAATAATATGTTTGATATATATAATTGGTTTGCAAAATAAAATATTCGTTAAAACAATTCATACGCTCGAAGGTAATGGTCGAAATTGTTTTTGCAAGTCGTAAAATAGGGTAAATGATTGTTATATATCTCCCAATTTGGCGAAAAATAATATATTTTCGATTATAGCTTAGGTATAATATTTTAGCAAATTTCACATAATTTAAATGCTAAATTATATAAAATTAATGTTAAATTGCAGAATACCATTTAAAATTAAAGTTTAGGAAAGAATAATGCTGACTATTTCACTAGAGTGTTTTTTACTGGTAAAACGTCATGGCAACTGCTCGTTTCCTACTGACAAAACGACTAGCTGCCCGTTAATTGAGTGGTTTTTAGCGACAAAACTATGACAGGTCCATCAGAAAGGTGTCTGGTATAACTATTATCACAGATCTATATAGCTACGCAACAGATGCCTACTCCGGTGTTAAAAGTGTCGCTCGCCAATAATGCAATAAACTTAAATATTTTGCTATTTAGACGTGTTTTGCCCCGCCGTGTTGCCAAGTCGCGAACTGTAGTTTACCTTTCATAACACTAGATCTGTGCTAATATTGTGAGTTTGACACACGTCATTAAAACGTCTTTTTAGTAAGCTTCTGTTTGTTAATACGATGCATTGTCTAGTATTTCTGGTGAAATAGTCATGACGAATACCACTCTAGAAAAAATTGTGTAGGCAAAATTATTCTCAAGGTTTTATTCAAGTTTGTTGCTTTTCGGCAATTTCGCGAATGATATTTTTGGTAAAATTTTGTCAAAAATGTCATGTGCGAAATTGCATAAAAGCAACAAACTTGAATAAAACCTTGAGAATAATTTTGCCTACACAATTTTTTCTCTTGTGATATTATATATGAAAATACGGTATATTGAAGGCGAGAGTGACGAAAAATAAAATAGTTGGATAAAGTGATGGAACCCATCATATTACCCATTTATCAATATTAACATGGCAACCACCATATATATAGAGCGCTTTTGTTTTTAAGTTTTTATAACGTTCTAAACCTCTGTATGATGGATCTGTGATAAATAACTGCCGATCGGATTTTTTTTAATAAACTTTATTCCAGATTACATAAACTTATACAGCAGTCGGCCAAAATTATATATAAAGTGAAATCAACTATGTTGGGGTTTGGAACCTTCGGCAAAATGCACTAAAACAGAATTTTATCCACAATACTGAATAAGAATTTTTCCACTCGACGCGACATCGAATAATAATTAAAAATTTTAAATTAATTCATAATATCGGTTCCGCTTGATTAAGCAAACAGTTAGTATAAGATAGGGGCAGGTAGATTTTAAGTTTAGTTTTAATTATATCCTTAGTTAGCATCATCAGGCTGACATGCTTTGTCGACACGTTCGTAATCTCATTGATGTATTTCCCGTGCAGGGGTCTCTTTCTCCAGCTGGGTAACTTCTCGTTGTTGTAGCATATGTTATCAGTCATCCACATATTACTTTGTGTAATTCTGACCTGGCAGATTTCCTGTAGAAGAAGTTTCGGAGATTTGTTATCTGTTTGTCTAATTGCTTGCTGATATCTGTCAGTTTTCTACCACCTTCATGACGAGGCAGTGTAGTCCTCTTCATGTACTTCTAGGATTATGGTTCTTTAATTCTGTTAGCAGTATCCTATCGCTGCAGATTGTCAATTTCAGTTTTACTCCATTTAACTATCCCAAATGAGTAGCCAAGCGCTGAGCAAGCGTGAGTGTTAACTGCTTTAGACATATTTTTTCCATTGAGTTTAGTTCTTAGTACTTGTCCTAAGCATTTTACGAAACGGTTGTCAGTTCCTCCTTCATCTTCGGAAGGAGATCAATTTTATAAATTTCCATCACCTGAAGCAGCCAATCAACAGGCACGAATGCTTTCTGGTAGTCGATATTTGCCACAAAAAGGTTTCACGTCTTGTTGATTTGCAATTATTTTATTTTGCTCGCAATGGCCATATATTCGGTGAGCAATGCAAGAGGTTATGATTTTGTATAGCGTCAGGAGGCAAGTATTTGATCGATATTTCGCCGCGTCTTGTCTATTAGTTTAGTTCTTTGGCAGAAGGTAGATTGCACTGCAGCACATTTTTCCTATTAAAGTTAGCAAGCAAGTAAAGATTTTAATTAAAAAAACAAGCCTAACGTCGTGTTTGCAATACCAGGCTCCGGGAGTGGAGTCGCAGAGCGCCACCAGTTCTTACCAACTAAACTGGAAAAGCTCCACTGGTGTTGTACGGGGTTGTTAAGTACGCTTATCCAACAAAGAAACTCAATCTTAACTTAACAAGAAACATAATATAAATTTACAGATCAATTTATTAGCTTCGAGTTTTTTTCTCAGCAGCAACAATCTTACAGTGAAATTTTTGCAGTTTAAAGGCAAAGGAATGCCAAAAGACTATTAAGTAATTAATAATGGTGGTACGATATGATGAATGAAGGGAGTCCAATTCTGTTGTTAACTTGGTACTGTATGCCTTACACCCAATTACTCTAAGCAACTGCAATCCGAAGTGAACACTTTGGGTTACCTAAGCTTATTACATATATGTAGGCTTGCGCTAGTAGCTGCACCAATTGTAAATGTAGCGATTATGATATGTATTGATAAAAAGCCACAATAATTATATCAATCGACCCGATAAAAAATAAATAAATAAAGAATAAAATTATTGAAAGCTATCTTAAAGCTTGGCTGTTAATGCTTGATTTATATTCAAAGATTAAGAGCGATTATATCAATCGGTCTAAAAAATAAATGAATAAATAAAATTAATCTACCTTAAAGCTTGGCCGACAAGACTAGATTTATATTTAAATATTTAAAAAAACTATTATCAATTAACCAGAAAGATAAATAATTAAAAAAACTTAAACTATTTTAAAGCTTGCCGACAAGACTAAATTTATATTTAAATACCAAAAACGATTACTAATCGGCAGGAAAATATCAATCATATATTAAACCTAGTCAACGATAGATTCGGTTCGTCAAGCTCGGGCGGAGGCGCCGGGCAGTAAATCCCAGGTACTGCTATGACACTCGACGACCCCGGGGGTAAAACTGGCAGTAGTATAGCCCGGTGATAGAACCAAGAACCATGAATTAGACCAAGCCCCTTATTTCAATGAAAAAAAAACTATAGCCCCCTTGCATAAATATATTTTCTTTGTAAAAGAAATTCCCCCAAAAATTATCAATGGATTGTCAATAATAAAAGAAATACTAAGGTACAGAAAACTTGAATATAAAAAAGAAATAGGTATGAATCACCCAAAAAAAATATAAACTTCACCATATAATCAAAACTAAATTCACATTAAAATAAAAAATCAGATATGATAAAAGGGATTAGGTAAAACAACTCATCGATGCAATGCAAATGGTGGTCAATGTAAAAAATGGTTAAGACAGATAAGGCAATTAAATCGTTAATTTAGACAAAAGAAACTGTAGCAATAATTACCTCGCTTGAGTCAGAGGGTGGCTAGAGAATCAACGGCCTCGATCTTGTACGATGAACTCGGAAAGCCTCCAGAAATAATGGAAAATAGCCCTTAGCATCATGGCGTCCAGGTGTTTCACAAACAATAGAAAAACAATTAATTCCAGAAAAAACTTACATAGTGCAATACGAATATCCCAATAACTTGGTAGTGTGGAGCACTAGTGAATGACTCACTCATAGAACCCTAGAAGGGTAGTATTAAGACAATCCAGAAAGTTGAGTCCACTACGACTACACTAAAGCAAAAAGCTTCCTCTCACAGCGAAGGGTATTTCTAGAAGAACGAGATCATCGGTTTCAGTCAATTTGCCTTTTTCTACTTCGACGGAATTAGAGAACCAACGTCAGATCAGAAAGAGTGGTAGGGCCGAAAACTGCCGTATCGTATTCTAACGATTCGATACGAGGAATAATTCTAAGATAATAAACGACTCGGTTCCGCGTTATTGTTGTTCTCATTTATTATGGTTGTACAACGACTGCGGAAGCCACAGTTAATGAGCTGACATTTAATTGTTCAAGAAATACTAGAAAATATTCCCAAACGAAATGATAAACTTTTAAAAATCTAAATCGATAGCAACAATTACGGAAGGATAGCCCATTCCTACTACCATTCAGGGCCACCAACCGAATATTGCAAAAGTTACAACCGGCCGCGTGAAAAGATAAAACAGAGGTCCCAAAAAGTTATCAGAAGTTATCAAAAGTTATGAAATACTCAAACTGAAAATAAAATATGAATTTGACGGATCTATTGAGGTTTAAAAGTAGGTTTTATTAACACAATTCTTAAAAATATAGAACGGTTTGCTGGCCGTTCTACGGTAATGCAATATAAATTAAACAAAGTTTTACTAATAAAATAATATTTTATTTTAGTGGTTTGATCAAACCTAAGCGATCTGGCTCGCTTTTCAACTAAAATAAATATAGTAACAGAATGCCTGAGCGCAGCATAAGAGAAAGAGATGATCTAAATAGCTACTCAAGGCCACAACAGTGTTTTAAAAGCTAGTACAACTATATCATTAACCTATATGTAGAATAAAATTAATTTACATTAATAAATGCGGCAACCTTAAGCTTATTGACAACAAATCGAATCAATAAATTTAGAATTATTTAACCGAAGAGATCAATACTCAATAATTCCTACCGCAAAATATAGCATCTTTTGTGGCTAAATGCAGCATATAAAATGAACTTTAAAATCTTTTACACTGGCCAAATCAGACTGGTATAGCACTCTTGGTAAGAAATTGCGGCATAGTTTGAGGAGTATCCAGAATGTCATTAAGAAAAATGGCCAGAGTTTTTATAGCCAGTATTATTATTATTATTATTATTATTATTATTATTATTATCACGTTGACTGCCATAATGTTAAAAAAAAAATGATCCCACCGGCCACTACAGTTTTTTGATTGAAAACAGATGAAAATATGTTCTTCTAACGTTTGTTGTCTTTAGTTTTCCTAAAATCGAGTTAGAACATGTTTAAGTGGGTGAGTCACCAAATGGGTACACGTGGCCTGAACGTGTACATTTTGTCGTAACAGCCGCGTGACACATACCGTGGTCACAGCCGATGTGCGAGATAAAGCGGGGATAATTTTACTATATTACCCCTGTTGCGGTTCTGGTATATGCATATAATATTTCAGTATACTGTGGTCAGAATAAAGTAGAAGGCCAGTCAGCTTCGCAAATTATTGTGCTCACTCTGGCTCTCTTGAATGAAGGTCATACTATTTATACGGACGATTATTATACTAGTGTAAAATTATCATAACCTCGCTCGATAAAAAAACATGTAGTATGTACCCTACGATCGAATCGTAAGCTAAACCCAAAACAAGTTACTAAAAAAAATAAAAAAGGAGAGACTTTGGCTGCTGAGTGTCCTTTGGGCATAGTAGTACAGAAGTGGGAAGATAAAAGGAGGTCCTACCTTTTGTTACTAAGTAAATGTGTTTATTATTAAGCCCTTAGGGCTCCTTCGTAACGTTTCTAATTATGTTTTGCTAATATAAAATAAAAACATAAGTTCATACTTTATACTTCTTTTACCATTTGGCCTTTGCAGCCGTGTGTACCCACACATAGGTCGAAATGCATTGGCCACATACATAACCTATTAATACCAGCCATTATATATCGTCTCCATAAGAAAAACACAGGCTTGTGTCGCATATGTGGGTATACTCGGCTAATAATGAGCAAACCACATGAGACTCCAATGTGGTGTCACGCGGCTAGTATGAATAATTTAGCGTGACACCACGTTGGGTACACATGGCAGTCAACGTGTTATTATTATTATTATTATTATTATTATTATTATTATTATCAAATAAATATATCTATGAAAATGTCCAGTTTATCGGAAATGGGTAATAGCCATTAAATGCAAGTAGAACACTATACTTTTTTACGACCAGTTTAAGAAGGTATTTTATCATCATCCTTTGAAATGTTTTTGTTTGCAACACACTACACACTTGTTTGCTAATAGTATATTATGATATAAGTGTATAAGAGGGCGTTTAAAGCACGCGCGACATATTTCAAAACACGACGCGCAGCGGAGTGTTTTGTAAGTCGCAAGGGATTTAAAGGCCTCTGATACACGTATATCATACGCTATTTTTTATTACGAATGCATCATAATCTCAAAAATGCTTCAAATATTAAACTTAAGGGATATATTGACGAATATATTAAACTGTCACATTTGACATGATCAAATGTTTCTATAGCAACCATTAAAAAAGTAGGCGCATCATAAACATCATTTTAAGCACGCTGCAGCATGCAATAATCGTTGATTATGATGCATGCGTAATAAAAAATAAATTATTCAATAGTTATATAGGAAAAAGTTAATATTCATTTGACGTAAACATTGGTTTGTTTATTTTCAGTGGATGGCATGGAATTGGAAACTCTCTACCACAGATACTGTATAAGACTGAGGCATGCACTATTTCTCTCCGGATTGACCGTTTCAACTATAGTGTCCATAGGGATACTGATAACAACTTGTGTACTACATGTGCAAGTAAGTGTATGTTTTAAAATATATGTAAAATTATATTAGCAATTATAGTGTCGTATTGGCTTTGAACTTGGATAAGCGACTTTATTCGTTCGTTAAATTAATCAGTGCGTTGAATGTATCAGTATCAGTATGGCATTAGTAGATGTATGATATTCAAAACATTAATTAATTAGCCGTGACTAGTCGGAGGTAAAAGTAGCGGCCCATAATCTGGTTTATCTAGTGCTAGATAAAGAGCAGCAGATACAGCAGTGCTCTGGGTGAACTTCAATAATTATTATTCTTAAAAGGTACGATCTTTGTTCAATCCAGGTAAATCTGACACTTTAGGTAGGTATACTCATCCATTAAGTTTGTATTTTATTCGTATTGCCTTGATTAATATGATAGTAATTAACGAAATAACAGACCGGAAATTAATAATATAATATAGAGACAAACACGAGGGCAAAATGCCACTTATTGTGTTTTCATCCCCTCTCCAAATTTTTATAATTTTTTTCTTTAGTGGATTCAGATCTGTCCAAAAAATATCCTACCATAAATTCGGAAATATTTCTGCTGAATGAGCTAATAGCTTTTAATCATAATCTTGTAATTATATTATTTAGCCAAGCCATTTTTACAAAATCAGGGATGTCATGAATGGTTATGCTTTTTTCAGAGTTATTAGTTATCCAATCATCTGAATCACTAGGTATTAATACATTTTTCAAAAGACGTAAATATTTTCCGGTTTAGAGGTTGGAGATTGTGGTAGATACGTGGTGGGAATATAAGTACAGCCACTCCATTTTCCTTGCATATGTTTAAGCCAGCTATTGATAAATGCAAACTATGATTATCAAGCAATAACAAAACTGGTTTATCTTTGGAACACTTAGTAAATTTTATAAAATGCTTTATAAAATCTACATCCTCAAGAATTGAAACGACCTGCACTTCCAACTGACGCAGCAATTTCTGTAATTCACTTTAGGAAGTACAAAGAATGTGGGAATGCTAGTACCACTTGCTGAAACTGCTGATGCCACAGCGATCAATCTTGAGAGTAACTGTTCCTACATACTTGTATTCTGTTCTGCCGACAATCTTATCTGGTTTTTGGAGAAGTGGAAATTCCGGTATCGTCGATATTTCGTATATCTAGCTACGTTCGTGGCTTTAAGGCACCGAATGGAGAGCGTTAAATTTCTTTTCAAATATGATGCAAATTTTCCTAGGCTAGCCATCTGATTTTTATGCCAGGATCTTGGAAAATGCAGATTTAAATCCACCTCGTGTTGATATACAAGTTTCTCTACATCTTTAGCTGATCAGCCAAGCTAAGGTTATTTTATTAAACTAAAGAAAAAAAATAAAAAGAAGACATAGCAAACTAAGTAGATTGGGTAAAGGTAAATGTTGAATGGTACTTCGGAAGGAGCGTTAATTTTCTGTAAGGCTTTCTAAATCTAGTCGAGTAGGGGTGGTCACATCTGATATTGGATAATCAGTACTGGGCGAAGTTGAAGACGTATGTTGTTGCCAATTTGATGATGATAGTGACTGACCAAACCAGTACATTTGCTCAGAGGTGGTTGCAGCTGACATTGAATAATGAGAACTGGCCGAAGTTGTAGAGTTTGCTGCAAAAGTATGTTGTTGGCAATTTGATGGTAAATTTGCTCATCGATCAACACTAACTGCAACTGCGATCTAAGAATTAATTTTTTTGATACAGATACAGATTTCAAATAAGGCAAAAGGCGCATTAAAAATTGCTAATCATCAAATGCATTATTTTCAAAATACTTTAATATTGTTCCTCCAATGCTAAACTTTGTATCTCAATGTTAGTGGTCTTAACTTTTTTTGGTTTTTTTTTAGGTTTTCTTGATGTGATATTGCTGTTTGTTGGTATATCATGAATGGATTGACTATTTTCTTCTTGCTGCGAAACAACATGACCATGGGAATTTTGTGTTGCATCATTTTCATCATCTTGCACTTCGGATTTCTAGTATGTAATGGCTGACATTTGGAACATTACCTTTATATCTCTTAAAAATAGTAGCACAATAAGATGCGGCCATTTAGATACGACTACTGCATGCGGTGAGAGAAAAAACAGTAGTGGCAAAATTAGATGGTTTAATAGGAAAAACGCAGATTTTAAGATTTTAAGGCAACTCATAAACATAACGTCAGGGAAACCTATAAGTAATTTGGCTAGTGCGTTTTATAATTTTTCAAATTAATATTAATGTAAGTTTCATATACTATACACTGATATAGGAAAAATTTACCGGGTTATTCATTTCTAAATGTACACCTCCCATAACTTGGTTATTTTTAAAAATAGAAAGATAATTTTTGTATCGACTTGTAGGTAATCATCTTACTTTCTTTATTAAGTAATGAAAATATTATACAGGGTGGCCCATGAGGAAACGCCAATATAAAGTTACATTTTTTAATAATATAATTTAATTAATATAGTATATTATTGCAATTTTGGATTCTACTTAAAATTTTAAGCATATTTTATCTATGATGTTATGCCTCTAGAGTTAGTAGTTTTACAGCTATAAACCGTTGAAAATCGATACTTTGGCTACTTTTTACCTTGGTAGCAAGAATGCCATTAAAAATGGAGTGCAATGAATTTCACATTTCTATCTTAACTTTTCAAGAGCTATCTGATGGTATTAACTGATGGTACCTACCGAGGTATCAGATTTGATACCCATGGTATCCTGTCAGTTAGCACTATCAGATAGCTCTTAAAAAGTTAAGACAGGAATGTGATGATCTTCTTGCTACCAAGGTGAAAGGTCGCCAAGTTACCAATTTTCAAATGTTTATAGCTGTGAAACTACTAACTCTAGAAGTATAACATCATACATAAAATTTGCTTAGACTTTTAAGTAGATTCCAAAAATGCAGGGAGTTCCATAAGAAAATATAACTTTATATTGGTGTGTGCTTATGTATAACATTTTCATAACTAATAAAAAAAATGAAGATGATTACCTACAAGTCGATAAAAAAATTAGCTGTCTATCTTTAAAAATAACCAAGTTAAGGGGGTGTCCATTTATAATGATTAACCATGTACTTGTGATTTAATAAAGTATATATAACTTTAATTTATTTTTCTTCAATACTAAATTCCCTAATTTAGTGAAAATTTAATTGAGATACTCAAAATTTCGTTATTTTATTACTGCATATTTATGTATTTTTTCCACATATACCGCATAAATTTTAAAAAAATGTGCATATTATATATGCGCATATTTTAAGGTTTTCGATTGCATATAATCCGGTCTTTCGTAATTGATTGTTGTCCCAAACTTTTGGACTTTATTTAAATAAAAGTACTTATTTGGGATTCTTACAAAATGATTTCTGAACTCTCTTGAAACGCACTCTACTAAATGTTAAAAATAAAACGTTCCTAGATCTATAAAACAGTATCCTTTTAAAAGATTTACTATACATTTTTATATAAAATATCTCTTAATAGTTCGATAGGAAAATTTAAATTGACGATCCACATTTCAAGAGTTAATTTGAGCTGTCTTCTTTCTATCAAGTTAAGTAAAAATATTGACCATAATTCACCTCCTGTCATGACAATGAGGCTAAGGAGCATCGTTAGGACAATAATTTTATTAAGGATATACATTCAAGACGCAATCAGTTGAGAACAGAAGAAAATTAAAAGAATTTTGAGTACTTGTAATTTATTGTCTTTTTTTGTTGCAAAATTAAATTAATTATTGCTTTGCTTTACTTATAAACTGTTGCTTAATACATTTTAATTAGGATATTGAGGCAGCGATTTTTACTATTATTATCCAGAATCAGTTAGTTACTCCAGAGTAAACGGACTTTTAGAAAGTATAGTACCAAGATTGGAAACGATAGATGCGAGACAAGATAATTATGATTACTATTCCCTCTATAAAATAGAGAGTTTACGTAGTTTATGTATCTTAAAAAATAATTTTTATATTTCTGAAAACAAAACGTAACATCAGGCAATAACACACGTCTAATGCACCATTAATTCACATTTTATAAATTAAAATAACTACTTATTATGATATTGCGGAAATTCAAAGCTTTCCAATATAAAGCTCTAAATATAATTTGAATGTGCCATAACATATCACGTGCTCCATTCATGAAGTAAATAAATTTAGCTTGCCTCGTTATTTTAGCCACTCTGTATATTTTCAATAATTCCAAATTGTAGTCATGCACACATAGAAAGAGTTCTCAAACTGAGGGAATTGACGTTATTCTAAGAGCATATTGACTTTCATATGTGGCAATAGTATATTATTTTATATGGAGGAAAAGTGATACTTTTCATGGTGCGCTCGTGTTTAACAGCCGAACGGAGTGAGGCTGGTAATAGAGAGCAAGCCATGAAAAGCAACTTTTCCTCCAAATAATGCTGTTTTTTTTTTCAAATGTCGATAAATTAATGCAAAAACATCTCTTTTTAATAGTAATAATATCTAATTATTATTAAAGATAAGTGGGTTCGCAAGGCGGCTTAGACCGGTATCGGTGAATAGGCACATGTTGTTGCTATAGTAATGTAACATAAAGCTGTCGGTGGACACTGTCAACAATAATTATTTTTTAAGATTGCGTCTCCGATTGCGTTTTAATTCCGTATTGATAAGCAGTTATTGAGTAAGTTCGATTAAATAATAACCAATTTGTTCTTATATTAGTGATTTTTAAAAATGCAGTTGTTGACGCTTATTTTGTTGCTTGTTTGTATTGTATCCATGTTGCTATGACAACACTTTTACCTCCGCCGGCGGAAAAGTGAAAAGTAAAGCTCCGGCGGAGGAGAAACGAAACTTCACGGCCGCCTACACAGTCGAGTAATGACGGATTTACTGACGTTTGAAGAAAGAAGAATATTACTTTGTGTCGAGAGCAGTATTTCTTCACCTCAGCGGATTCAAATAAAAAAATATATATCTGAACTTCACATGTTCTTATGGCGAGGAAAAGTATTTCAGAATAAATATTTATTTCTTCATAAGGAGAGAATGATCTGAACTCCTCGCTTTTTTTAGATCAAAGGATCTTTTCTATGTGTGTGATAATTTATATCGTTTCACATTCTACAAAAATTGTTTCGACATATCACTCGCAGATCTGGGCGTTATTATTGACGACTCACCTTGTAGAATAACTTACAATTGTTTTAGAATGAGATGCAATCAGTAACATAAATGTCCTTATAGAATTTAAACAAAAAAAAATCGGAATTCAGACTTTAAATTCTGAAATCAGACGTTAAACTTAGCAGTTGCATTTGGGCTTTTCGTAAGCCCAGATGCAATATTTATTATTAGAGAGCCTATTTTTGGTACTTTCCGAACATCTTGGCATTCCTTCCACTATAGAATTCTTGTCTGTACCTGAAACTTAACCACGATTAGAGTTTCGTTAGTTAGTACAGGAACAATATCAATTTTTCGCTTCTTCTACTAAATATACAGAGTAGGGCAATTCTGATTTTTTATGAAATATGAATATTGAATTGTAGTGAGAATGAAAATAAATATTCAAAATGGCCTTGGGGCAAGTTGGCTCGGAATCATCGGGGTTGATTGGCGTTGCGCCAACTTCTCCCACTGCGTTGAAATGTCCAACATATTAAAGTTTTGTTAGCTTTTATAATAAGAAATGAAAAACTCTCAAAGGAAAACCCAAAGAGGAAGAACTACTGAAGACGTAATGGTTAGAGCTGCCAAAGAAGTTTTAAGGAATGGAATATTTCATAATTCCTTTTTGGACCTTTATTCGATTTTGCCCATGGGTTAATATGGCGGATCTTTAAAATGACAACCTTGCTCAAGTAACCGTAGGATATATTCCAAATCCTTTGGAAACCTGTATTAAGAAATCTTCTGATATTTAGCATTGAAAAAAATTCTCCATCGCTCTCCTCGCCGTATGCTCCTGTATTACAAGTAAATTTATAGTCTGGACCAGCTAATGCTGGTAAAACTATGGAAAAATACTGTTTATATATACAATACTACTGTCTGCATTAGCAGAATTTTCATCCCTTATATGTTGTCCGTCTATATATTCTACACAATTTGGAAACTTGCATTTTCTCCAAAATTCGTTAGAAATATTACCAGCCTTTTCTTGAAACGGGAAATGCATAAGAGTTTTCTGAATTACAATAGTTATACATATATGTATTTAGAGTGCAAAGTAACGGATTGCCGCTTGAGGAAGAATGTTACTGCGCGACGCGTAGCGGAGTGCAGTAATCTTTCGAAAACGGCAATCATACTTTGCGCTCGAAAAACACACAGAACTTTTTCTACAGCCGCATTTTTTCAAATTAAATGTACATTTTTCTCTATTCGTATTCTGAATTTTGCAAATGACTGTCAGTTTTGACCTATAATATTCGGGTTTTGGGCATATTTAGAATAAGAGTGTCAGCAACAAACGCACGACTGTCCTTTATTTATCTTCGGTTTCCATGACCATTCATAGCACACTCGACGGAAAAAGTGACAATTTTCTTTTCCATGTTCGCGCTAGACCGCAAAATACGGATCCACGGCATTCGTCGATTTTGCGATTTCATTTGAATTTAGTAATTAGTTATTTTACGCGCGGCTATAGAAAAAGTATTTTGCATGTTTCATGAACAATTATTTCTACAGTATTATCGGCAATTCTAAACAAAAATCCCAATTGCACAAACTATGAACCCATTATTAAAAAATTAAATATGCTACTTTTTTCAGTTAACAAGGTATAGTATATTTCATTACCAGTCTGGAAACTAGGTTATTCCGGTGCGCCCACGACACTTTCATGCAAGCACGGGAAAAGCTGTTTCTGGACGTGTAATGAACGATACTAATCATAATACCTCTCTGAAATCAACAACATAAAATTGATATCATTTTATGTAGGTATCCAAAATCATGTCATAATGCATTTTGAATTAAAATGTAAGCAAACGCAAAACTTGCATGACCAGCTTGACACAGGTATCTACTATTTATCAAGCGTTGCTATGGAAATGTGTTTGTATGTTTTATTGTAATTGAATAGGCAGCTAGTTCTGATGTATTTGCGACAAGTAAAGTCAGAATAAATATAATAAATTTACTTAAAATTAGACTATTGACGCTAAAATGTACTAGATTACTTAGGTAGACTTCACCGCTGTATAATTTTAACCCACTTTCTTATACTTCATGCTTATTTTGTAACTAAATAACTGAAATTAGGGAACGGACAGAACTTTTTCCGTGCGCCCGGACCGGAATAGTATGTTTCATTACCAGTCCGGAAGCTATTAGGCTTTTCCGGTGCGCGCACGACTGTTTGACAGTGTGAGGCCTAGCCGAACACCGGAAGTCGTGCAAGCACAGGAAAAGCTCTTTCTGGACGTGTAATGAACGATATTTTTCATAATACCTCTCTGAAATCAAAACATAAACATAAAATGATTATAATTTTACGTTCCAAGATCATGTATACATTTTGAATCAAAATGTAAGCAAACATCAAACTTGCAAGACAAGCATGAAACAGGTATCTAATATTTATTAAGCGTTGCTATGGAAATATATTTGTATGCTTTGAATAGGCAGCTAGTTTTGATGTACTTGTGACAAGTAAGGTCAGAATAAATAAAATAATTTCACTTAAAATTAGACTACTGACGCAAAAATGTACTAGATTAATTTTGAAGACTGCATAGCTGTATAATTTTCTCAATTTATTATACTTTATGCTTATTTTGTGACTAAATAACTGCAAATTTGGCACTTAAAATTAGGGAGCGGGAAAACTTACTTTCTTTGCTCTAGAGAGACGTCGAAAATCATAGTTTTCAGAGAGGTATTATGAAAAAGTTTTTACCATGCGGGCGCACCGGAAAGACTTACTTACTTTATTTGCTCTACAAGGACGTCAAAACTTATAGTTTTCAGAGAGGTATTATGAAAAATACGATGGAGACGTATACGAGATACAGTCCGTAAAGAATTTAAAAAGAGTACACAAAGTACATCAGGTGATGGCGCACCTGATGTACTTTGACTTAAAATCTTAAAATCTTCGTTTTTCCTATGAAAGCTTCTAATTTTGCCACTACTGTTTACTGTTCTTCCTACCTCACCTCGTATTTTTTTGAATTTTGTAAATATGTTTTTATCAAAGTATATGTAAACTAGTAGCTCCACTCCCGCAAATATTTTGTGCCAGCCGCCGAAAATCCGCAGATTGTTGGCAGCATGTGGAGCGTTTTAGTTTAATCAGTCGTTCGTATGTAGGCAGAGTGTTCAGAACAGAGTCGGATTTGTGAAAATCCTTAATTTTATTTCTATTAAAATAGAAATTTTATTCGGACTTCGGTGGAAATATATACGAAGCAATGAAAAATACAAAGGCAAATAGGAAAAATCTATAGTCGGATTAGTGAATAGATATGTTAATAAAACTAGGTGAAGGAGGCGACAAGACCGGAAAAATCGTCTAGGTGTCAGATTTTTTTTTAATAAGTACATATTATATAACGATAATGGAATGCTTTGTAAATATTAAATATATTTTGGCACTGTGAAATTAACCCAAAGTTGATTCGACGACAAACTCAAACTAACCAAATCTATTAAAATTGATTATAACGTATGGGAACCGGTTCAAATAACTAAAATAAGTTGAGATTAAATGAAATTAGACGAAAGTTGTTTGGATGACTAACCCAAATTAACCAAATCCATTAAAATTGATTATAACGTATCAGAACCGATTCAAATGATTAAAATAAGTTGAGACAAAGTGAAATTAATCAAAAGTTGAATCGACGGTTAACCCAAACTAACCAAATCTATTGAAATTGATTATAACGTATCGGAACCGCTTTAAATGACTAAAATAAGTTGAGAATAAGTGAAAGTAAGCGAAAGTTGAATCGACGACTAACCCAAACTAACCACATCTATTAGAATTGATAATGACGTTGGTATTGTAACCGTTTCAAATGGCTAAAATAAGTTGAGAATAAGTGAAACTAACCGAAAGTTAATTGAACTAACCCAAACTAACCAAATCTATTAAAACTGATTATAACGTATCGGAACTGCTTCAAATGGCTAAAATAAGTTGAGAAAAAGTGAAGCTAACCGAAAGTTTATTGGACAACTAACCCAAACTAATCAAATCTATTAAAATTGAATATAACGTAACGGAAGGTTCAAATGATGATGAGACTATGTGAAACTAACCGAAAGTTCAATCGACGACTAACCCAAACTAACCAAATGTAATAAAATCATTATAACGTATCGGAACCGCTCTATATGACTAGCATAAGTTGAGAATATCTGACACCAACCGACAGTTGAATCGACGACTAACCCAAACTATCCAAATTGATAATAATTTATCGAAATCGATTCAGATGACTAAAATAAGTTGAAACTAAGTGAAACTAACCGAACGTTAATTGGACGACTAACCCAAACTAACCAAATCTATTAAAATTGCTTATAACGTCTCGGAACCGGTTCAAATGATTAAAATAAGTTGAGACTAAATGAAACAAACCGAAAGTTGAATAGACGACTAACTTGAACTAGCCAAATCTATTAAAATTGATTATAAGGTATCGGAACTGGTTCAAATGAATAAAATAAGTTGAAACTAAGTGAAGCTAGTGGAAAGTTGCTTGTAGTCGCCCCCAAACTAACCAAATCTATTGAAATTTATTATAACGTATCGGAGCCGCTTTAAATGACTAAAATAAGTTGAGAATAAGTGTAACTAACCAAAAGATGAATCAACGACTAATCCAAACGAACCAAACCTATTAAAATAGATTACAACGTATCGGAACTGGTTCAAATGACTAAAATAAGTTGAAACTAAGTGAAGCTAGTCGAAAGTTGATTGTAGTCCTCCCCAAACTAACCCAAACTAACCAAATTTATTGAAATTGATTATAACATATCGGAACCGGTTCAAATGACTAAAATAAATTGAAACTATGTGAAGCTAATCGAAAGTTGATTGGACAACTAGCCCAAACTAACCAAATCTATTAGGATTTATTATAACGTATCGGAACCGCTTTAAATAACTAAATTACGTTGAGAATAAGTGAAACTAGCCGAAAGATGAATCAACAACTAACCCAAGCTAACCAAACCTATTAAAATTGATTATAACGTATCCGAACCGGTTCAAATGACTAAAATAAGTTGAAACTACGTGAAGTTTATCGCAAGTTGATTGGATGATTAATCCAAAGTAATCAAATCTATTAAAATTGTTTATCGGAACCAGTTCAAATATCTAAAATAAGTTAAGGCTAAGAGAAACTAATCGATTAACCCTAAACCCAAACTAACCCAACTAATAACATCTATTAAAATTGAATATAACGTCTTAGAACCGGTTCAAATGATTGAAATATGTTGAGACTAAGTGAAACTAACCGAAAGTTGAATCGACGATTAATCCGAACTAACCAACCTAATCCGGTTAGTCGTTCAATCAACTTTTGCTTAGTTTCACTTAGTTAGTTTCAACCTATTTCAGTCATTAGAACCGGTTCAGATACTTTATGATCAATTTTAGTAGATTGTGTTACTTTGGACTAGTCGTCGATTCAACTTTCGGATAGTTTCACTTTTTCTCAACTTATTTCAATCATCTAAAACGGTTCCAATATGTTATAATAAGTATTACTAGATTTGGTTAGTTTGGGTTAGTCGTCGAACCAACTTTCGGTTAATTTCACTTAGTCTCAAGTTATTTTAGTTATTTAATGCGGTTCCGATACATTATAATCAATTTTAATAGATTTGGTTAGTTTAGGTTAGTCCTCGATTCAACTTTCGGTTAGTTTCACTTAGTCTTAAATTCTTTTAGTCATCCGATACGTTATAATAAATTTTGATAGATTTGTTTAGTTTGGGTTAGTAGTTCAATCATAGCTACACTTATTCTCAACTCATTTTAGTCATTTGAAACTTTTCAGAACACATTAAAATCAATTTTAATAGATTTGGTTAGTTTGGGTTATTCGTCAACAACTTTCGGTTAGTTTCATTTAGTCTCAACTTATTTTAATTATTTGAATCTGTTCCGATATTTATAAACAATTTTAATAGATTTGGTTAGTTTGGGTTAGTCCTTCAATCAACTTTCGGTTACTTTCAGTTAGTATCAACTTATTTCAACTTATTTCAATTATCTAAAGCGGTTCCAATATGTTATAATAAATATTAATAGATTTGGTTAGTTTGGGTTAATCGTCGATCCAACTTTCGGTTAATTTCACTTATTATCAAGTTAGTTTAGTCATTTAATGCGGTTCCGATATATTATAATCAATTTTAATAGATTTGGTTAGTTTAGGTTAGTCCTCGATTCAACTTTCGGTTAGTTTCACTCAGTCTTAAAGTCTTTTAGTCATCCGATACGTTATAATCAATTTTGATATATTTGGTTAGTTTGGGTTAGTAGTTCAAGCATAGCTACACTTATTCTCATCTTATTTTAGTCATTTCAAGCTTTTCAGAATACATTAAAATCAATTTTAATAGATTTGGTTAGTTTGGGTTATTCGTCAACAACTTTCGGTTAGTTTCATTTAGTCTCAACTTATTTTAATTATTTGAAACTGTTCCGATACGTTATAATCAATTTTAATAGATTTGGTTAGTTTGGGTTAGTCCTCCAATCAACTTTCGGTTAGTTTCAGTTAGTATCAACTTAATTTTGTAACTTGAACCCGTTACGATACGTTATAATGAATTTTAATAGATTTTGTTAGTTTTGGTTAATCGTCGAATCAAGTTTTCGTTAGTTTCACTTAGTCTCAGCTTATTGTAGTCATTTGAACCGGTGCCGGTGCCGATACGGTACAATCAATTTTGATAGATTTGGTTAGTTTTGGTTAGTCGTCCAATCAACGATACAAAAATGCCGTAACGCGAGACGAAAACATAAACCATGTCATAACGTGGCCTTGAAAAATCACTTTCATGAAACCAAAGAAGTGTAGTAAAAATGAGATTCCGAAGTATTATATTATTATATATTTTTAAATATATTTTAGGTAATCCACTATTATTGCTATCTTTGAAACGGTCAAAGCTACAAAGTTGATTAAATTAGAAAGTTGCCATTATTGATGCCTTTTCAAGATCGATTTGCAGTGTTGTTAAATTCTTGTTAGATTCTGAGATAGCAATAGTGGTATCACCTAAAAATGACACCACGTATAGCAATTTTGTTTTCAATTTCTTTCTATGAAAATATTTTTACAGCTTTGCTCAGTTTCACTTGATTTTTCACCCCGCCGGCATTCAGTAGGTCTTTGGGTACGAGTGCATACAATCTCCTGAATACATCTCTGACTAGAGAAAGCCACGCGAATCAATCGGACACTTACGCAGGGCATCGGTCATCTCCAGTTGTCACTTGATATAAAAGAATGTGGCTGAATCACATCAAAGGATTTACCGCTGAGTGAACTTACTAGTTTACATATACTTTGTTTTTATTATATTCATCGACTCTGGTACACTTGTAAACAATTCTTCTGGTTGCAAAATACTGTATGCTAGACATACATAGTAACACTTACTATACATTAACTGTTGCTCCACTTTAAAGTTTTGAAATATTTCTTTACACTTTGGATGCACTCTGAATCATCAAACATTTGTATAATTAGGTCTTTCAATTTTTGAAATTATCTGCATAAAGTATTGCCGCACGAATCGAAGTACTCAGTTGGTCACGAAAGCTCAGGTGGTAATGGTACACCGGGAAAATTTGCCTTATAAAGCTGCACTCTTAATGGGGCCTTTATGTATGTTTTTTTTACATTTCCTATTAGATCATTGACCAACGGGAAGGAAGCTCTAATAGTTTTCGCAGCCCTATGTTATTCGTCAGCTAGGCAGGTTACATGAATTAAATTTTCATAAAATATTTTTAAATTCAGTCCTGCCTTTATCATATATGGTGCAGCATTGTCCGATGCCGAAGACAAGAATTTTATCTATAGGAACCGAATTCGGCAAAAAGAAATGTGTTAATAGTTCTTGAATAAAACGGGTAGCTGTAAGGTTGTTTGTTTATTCTCCAGTTCTTTTACTGCTACAGGTTCTTCTTCTACGAGTTTCCGATCATTAAATTAACTATATAAACTATCAGATACCTTCAATTTTGTTCTTTATTATATCTAACATGGTGCCAGACACCTTTACTTGCGGGTTGGCCAGCTTGTTTAAAGGAATATTAGCAGCCAAAAATATTTTACACATATCTAAATTCTGACCGGTCATGGTTTGCCTTTAAGAGTCTCAAAAGACTTCTTCAACGTTGACTGAATGGGATTCATCTTGTTAACCTTAGCAATATGAGATGCCGTCTTAGTGTGATGATCTATTTGGAATTTCTTCGAGTTGACAACTTTTAAACAAGCTTGCAGAAAAACATGATAGCCGTCCAAAACAAGTTCTGGGTAAGGCTTGATCCACGAGGTACATCGTATTTTCGACATAATCACCACTTTCTTATTCACTTTCTCTTTTTTTGGGCGTACAATACTAACTGCGGCTACGACAAATGACAATCTCAATAATACTGGGTAAGCTGTATCAAATGCGAAAAAATAAATAATTTATAGAAGGTACAAGGTGTAGGTACGGAAATTCTAGTTAAAACAAAAATATGCAAAAATTCATGTATATGCAAAATGCATACACTCTGGCCTTTAATAATGACGTTTTCATAAAGAAGTTGTTGCTGATGAAATTTTAAAACCTCACTGATATTTATCAAAGTTGTTTTACTATAAGTTGTGGACTTTAACTTCGAAGAAAAAGATAAGTGCTATGTAATGAAACTTTTTTCTATAGCCCACATGTGTATCGTGGTATAGCCCATAAATTTACAATTGAAGCAAGCTTTGTATGCTATAGTAGGAAATAAAATGTACTAATCCAAATTCTTGGAGCAGCTTAATAAAAATCTATAAATACTCTTCAAATACGTCATTATTTTTTTAGTGTATCAAGGACCAGTTTATCAATATAGTGTCAGCTAAACAACTGACAGTTTACAGTAACTCACAGTTAATTCAGTGCAAATTTTCATCAATAGTATACCTTAACCGTTTCTCTGAACATCACATCTTTATGTTGGCAGCATCTTTGATGCTAAAGTTTTTGTGATCGAATATTTTTAATTTCGTACTTCTCCAACTTTTCATCTTAAAAACAGACAGCTATTGAAGTTTTTTTTACTTTTCTGGCGGTTATTAAAATACTTTCATCAGCGTTGTCAGCAAAAGTTGGTTTAGTGGAGAAATTGGTTGTTTTCTGAAACAAAAGCTAGATGTGGTTGAGTTCTACTAGTAAAAATAATTGATTTTTCATAATACCTCTCTGAAAACTATGATTTTCGACGTCTCTGTAGAGCAAAGAAAGTAAGTTTTTCCGGTGCGCCCGCGCGGGAAAAGTTTTCTGGTGCGGACGCACGGGAAAAGATTTCCTGTTCCCTAATTTTAAGTGCTAAATTTGCTGTTATTTAGTCACTAAATAAGCATAAAATATAATAAATTGGGTTAAAATTATACAGCGATGCAGTCTACAAAATTAATCTAGTACATTTTAGCGTCAAGTAATAGTATATTATTTTATATGGAGGAAAAGTGATTCTTTTCATGGCGCGCTCGTGTTTAACAGCCGAACGGAGTGAGGCTGGTAATAGAGAGCAAGCGATGAAAAGTAACTTTTCCTCCAAATAAAATATGCTGTTTTTTCTTCAAATGTCGACAAATTAATGCAATTAATAGTAATAGTAATAATTAATATTAAAGATAAGTGGGTTCGCAAGGCGGCTTAAACCGGTGTCGGTGAATAGGCACAGGTTGTTGCTATAGTAATGTAACATAAAGCTGTCAGTTGACACTCTCAACAATAATTATTTTTTTAAAATTGCGTCTCCGATTGCGTTTTAATTCCGTATTGATAAGCAGTTATTGAGTAAGTTCGATTAAATAATAACCAATTTGTTCATAAATTAGTGATTTTTAGAAATGCAGTGCACAAATTGAGTGATAAATACAAATTTTAGTTTAATAAATCTTGAGTTGTTGACGCTTGTTTTGCTGTTTCTTTGTATCTATGTTGATATGACAACACTTTTACCTCCGCCGGCGGAAAAGTGAAAAGTAAAGCTCCGGCGGAGGAACAACGAAACTTCACGGCCGCCTACACAGTCGAGTAATGACGAATTTACTGACGTTTGAAGAAAAAATTATTTGATTTCGGCTACGCTTCACACCAGAAACTGTCGTGCACGCACCGGAAAATCCTAGTTTGCGGACTGGTAATGAAATATACTATTACCTACGAGTGTAAAGGCTTTCAAGAATACACCGAAAAAACCTGATAAATTATAAATTTTAAAAGGCAAGGGTTTGCACTTCACACATGTCATCAAAGCTGAATATAACCGATGTCTGTGGAACCCCATCTTAATTATAAGAAAAATATTACTTTACTTACCTCTTTGTTATAGTTGAGACTAATCATTTATAGGACATTCAAATAACCTATTTGCTGCTTTCAGTGATACTTTACATAAAATCGTGATCATCCATTTGATAAAACCATTTCAATCAAAATATAATCGTTCCTCGTCACCCTTACTATCTCTAAAAATTATTTCTATCCATTTCTGCATACAAAAATAAGATAATCTAAATGTTTTTAAAGATATAGTTACGTTGAACAATAAACCTATTGCTAAGTATCTAACACTGCGACCATTAAAAAGTTGCTTTAACCAACAGTTACGTACTAACAGAGAGTAGATATACGGTTTTACTGAGAAATAAAATTCAACGGAATGGTAGGTATCTAATTTAACTTAGCACGATAAACCCATGAGGCTCTCAATCAGCCGTTCAAAATTTTAAAATGTAGGCATGTTCTCATCAACTGTTCTAAACTAAGTGATTTGAAGGAAATAGTACCTACATTCAGTGATGTGAACTGGTAAATTACCGATAAATTACCGTGATAATTTACTGTAATTTACCGTAAATGACCAGAAATTGATTACCGTAATTTACTGATAATTTACATATAAAATTACCGGTTCTTGTGCTAAATAATTAACGATATTTACCGTTACTCATTGTATTTTGCTGTAATTTACCACGTTTGTCAGCAATATGGGCAGCATGCGTTCGAGGATTTACTGCCGCTGCCGGTTTTTAGCCGAACCGGAGATTTACTGTCGGCTGTCATTCATTGCCATTCATTTTGTTCTGTGTTGTTTTAGTTTTAAAATTAAATAATATTTAAGGAAAAAACAATGTTTTATTCAGAAACAAATGAAACAACTCTTTGTCCTACACCGATACTTACACACATTGTAATTTCATTCCCAAGTCGTAATTACATGATTTTGACCAGTTATTTTTTATACACATGTACATACATGTACATGTGTATGAAAAATAGCAATTTTTATTTGTAAACTAGTGCACGCTGGGTGCGTCTCTGTCTTTTTTAAATGGACCGGACGTTTCCAAAAGACAGAGTAATACACACAAGTTACATTAATTTACTAATGAAAATCGCTATTAGTTTACGGGCAGTTCACAGTAAATTACGGCAATTTATTGTTATTTACCAAAAATATATTATGGTTATTTACCATAGTAATTTACGATACAAAGTTATTCCAACGGTAATTAACTTTGGTAATTAACACTCGTAAATTACCAGTGTAAATAACCAAAAATTTAAATTATGATAATTTTAAATCACTGCCTACATTACATAGCAAGTTTTGAAAGTAATATTTTTGAAAAGAGGAGAGTAATAGCATGAAGCAGTAACCGAGTGCAGAAATCCTCCGAGATCAAAAACATTCTTTCACACGAGTATTGTATACTAGTTTTCCATATGACCACTTAAAAAACTTATAGAAAAAAACACTGTTTAGTTAGATTCTTAAAATTGATTCGTATCACATGCGTATTGAATCAACCTCCCCTCTCCTACTTATCGTATCATCTTCATCTGTAAAGTCCAAGTGACTAATCAATCAATGGGTCAAGTTAACGTGCTTTGTTCTCATTTTGTTAAGTGGTCGTAAGAAAAAAATATAACTAGGGCCACTACTTTGAACTCCGATTACTTAGGATCAAGTGGTGTAAATGTTAGTCACTGAAGAAAAGATGGTGCAATAATCAGGCAACTAATTTTTAAAGAAAAAACAGGATTTAATTTTTCTGGATAAATTTTATTTTAAACGCAAATTGATCCTTAACCAGAATAATAATTTAATAATTTAAAATTTTAGAAACTCTTTTATGTTCATTTATTAAAAAAGGTGTATGCTTAAAATCGCACGATAGAAGTGAAAACTTCAGCAGAGCGATATTAAAAAATAAGTAAAATTAAAAACAGTTCACACGCGGCAGAAGTGAAACCTTCATAAAACTTAACGAATCGGTCACCCATTCAAGTACTAACCACGCCCAATATTGCTTAACTTCAGTGATCGGCCGACAACTACTTTTTACTTTTTACTTTTGAGAAACATGTAGCAACTGTATAATCTTATTCTCTCGCATGCTGCATCCTATAGACCTATATCTTTTTATTGGTGTCGCTTTTTTCGTTTCCTCGAGTCTCAAATTACTCCCGTTCTCAGCAGGCTAACGACGCTAAATACGTTTTCAATTCAAAAAACTTTTAAATTTCGATTCAAATCTCAAAATGAAATAATAATACAAAACTCTGATTATTCTTATCATAAAATGTAAGAATTATTTATTTTGGTAACCTTCATAAAAATATTTAATCGATAAAAATATAAAATCCGCTAAGTGTTGTTATATACTATTAAAAAAACAATTATCTATATTTAACTTTAGGAAAATAATTTAAGGTTAAATATACTAACCAATTGAAGAATACTATATATTATATTATATTTTTGAAACGAAAACGTCTTTCTAGTTCTTCGGGATTTATTTGAAACACAGCTTATTTTGGAGTATTTTAGAGATTCGAGGAAAATATTTTAGTCGCGAAAATGTATTCAAATCTAGAGGTAACAAATCGTAACTTATGAAAACAAAAAATGCTATTTTTTGGGGATTTTTTTTTCGAAAAGTCCCAAATTTGAGAGATTTTTAAGTTTTGACTGGGGAAATCGACCCGAGAAAATCTGGCAACCCTGGAAGCTTTACGCTGCAGTCTGTCTTGAGTGTTAATGTGAGTTACAGCCTGCTATTTGGCAGGATCAAAAGTGAGACACAATTTTAAAAATGAAACTAATTTATAATTTTTTTAGTACAATGCCGAGAAAGTACATTAAAAAACTTAAAACCTATAGTGATATAGATATCTAGAAAACAATTTTCAAGGAAGATAAATCTCGTATAACAACTGCAGCAAAAAATTTTAAAACCGACACAACCACGTGAAGTAGGTGGTTTCAGGGAAAGCATAATAAATTGAAAGGTTGGAAAACTAGTCATATGATTCAGTCATAATATGTCATCGAGAATAATATCCATACTCGATTTAAAAATAACAAACCTGGTTTCGATTTTTCTGTAGACGATAAAACCTAAGTCTAAGGAAGATAGGGGACAATTATAACTAAATATACTAATTGATCCATTTTTGATTTACTGATTTTACGACTGTTTCAAAAAAAATATTGATAAATTAAACTTGAGAGATTTACCTGAACATATTTAGAACATCCACGAAACCAATTTTTCATCAGGGTGAGCTAGCAAAGGGCAAAAAAATCGCAATATACAAGGTTCAGGCAAGTAAAATAGTCCTGGTATGGTATATCTCAGCATCGGGCAGGTTACTTAGATATAGGGACGTAACTGGATAGACTAAAACTAAGACCGGAATTAATTCAAACTGCAAAAATTCGTGATACCTCGGCCCCAGTTAGATTTCCATAAAAAAAATACGGTCCTGTCTCGAAAAACTGCTGCCCACAGCTTCACCTTTTGCTGATGTTGAGTATATGCCTTTTGTATCCAGTGCGAATTCAATATCCATATTTTGACGATTAGCTATAAGCTTATGGGAAAATGTAGCATCATCTGAAAATAAAATATTTGCAGTGAAAAAGAGGTTTGCACCACAGCAGTTCTGCATTTCTTCACGAAACTCAATTCTTCGGTCAAAATCAACCTCATTGAATTCATGAACGTGCATTATTTTGTAAGGATGCTACTTTTCTGCACATAAACTTTTTTCAAGAATTGCGTGATTGATATTTGAATTTAATCCAATTTCACGGATTGCAAAATTTGGATTTTCTTGGTAAGGCAACAAAACAACATGTATACATTGTCTTCTACTGTTGGTCTTCCGGGCCCTATAGGTAAATCAATATTCTCAAAATTTTGGAACAGTTTTGCTGACTGTTGATTTTGTGATTGTGTGAATATGTCTGATTAAGAAACTCACGTCTTTCAACGGTCTCATTCCTGTTATCTCCTATTCAAAAGTTAAAACCGAGGTTAAAACACTTTCAATTAAAATTATACAAATTTATCAAACTTTGATTTCAAAAAAATAAATGGGCCCTAGTGAAAAGCAATTTCGTACCGCTTTGTGTATCCATGGAAACTAAGCGTTGTATGAGAAATGTAATATTCTTGAACGTTAATGAATTTGACGGGTTTTTACTGTAATATTGCTTGGATAACAAAATTTTTTATGATCTATGGCTGAAGAAGCTGAAGAAGCCTTAGCGACGCACGTCGCTTTTTTTAATCAGACATATTCTCACAATCGCAAAATTAGCAGTCAGAAAAATGCCGAGAACATGGATGGGTAAATGATTCACCTAGGTCCGGACGACCAACAGCAGATGAAAATGTAAAACTTTTTGTTCTGGTGTCTTATAAATTCAAATCTTGCTATTCGTAAAGTTGAATTAAATTCACATATTGAAAAAAGTTTACATATGGTCCTTCAAAGACAGACCATTGCTTATAATACTTGATGGTCATGCTACTTGGAAAAAAACACAGTTGAACGAGTCATTACAGAGAATATAACGTTATCAAAACTTCCAGCTCGCACCACCGACCTCCTACAATATCTAGATAGATGCTGCTTAGGACCACTCAAGCTGCATTCGGATGAGAAATGAATTAACTAACAATGGGAAAATCAAAGAGAACTGTACAAATCTGAATCATCCAACTTACTCTACCAGATCTGGCTTGAGTAAATGAGTAAAGAAACAATAATTTCTTCCTTTTATAGTACCGGAGTCCTTCCTTCTACGTCCCAGAGAAACTTAGTAGGTATAATGCCACCGGTCCCTGAAGACCAACTTGAATTGTTTGAAGATCAATGCCGTTTCCGAACAATGCCTTGTTGGTAGAAATGCTCGGCTTGAATGTCAGAGTGAATCCTCCGGTACTATGCGAGACTCATTAACCACTTTGAGAGAGTCAACAAAGTCCAATATTGCTTCTGCCGCTTCTAATAAAAGTCCCATTGGTAAAGACCGCATTAAAAAATTACCTTTGAATCACTTTTACTCACACGGGTTAACAGAAATAGCTTCAAATTTACAGAAAATATGTCAAGTAGGCTGGTCTGGTTAAGTATTAACTAGTTTCGAATACATGCAAGAAATTATTTCCAAAACTGACAAAAAGAGGCAATGAAGAAAAAGAGAGAATACTCCAAAAGGAACTGACAGCGAATGAGAGAATTTTAAGAATATAATATGTGAAGACGAGAATGATGTAGATAACTTGAGACTATATTCTGCAGGAGGAGGTTGAAACCAGTTCAAATCCACATAATTCCACTATTCAGAAGGACGAATATGTAAGTATGAAGACGTAATAGTAAAACTTTTTAGACCGACCACGCCTGGCGGAACAGAGCCTGTGACAAAAGCATTTTTGAAATTGATCTATCTACTTATACTGTTCAATAAACTTTACAATCGTCTTAATTATCTTTTTTATTAGGGTAACGTTTCTTTTTCATTTTGTTTTTGTTCCATTATACCTCATATTTCATTGAAACAAACTTTATCAAACCTAACATACAATGTCTCAGTTTTTCCCATGAGATGTTGTACCTTTTGTAAGATTAGATTTTATTACGATTTCTAAAAAAAGTAGTCACTTTTGATCCAATTTGATCAACTGAGGGTATTTTATACAATTTTCTTAAATTAAACTTATTTTTTGGGTGCTTTTATAGTTGTAATTAATAGTTGAAAAATTAAAAAATATCTCATTATTGCCCTACTTCACCATACGGCTAAATTAATCAACATTTTGAATATCACGCAGCCACTAATATCATATTGATATTGGCACATTCAAGACACTGATTAATTTAGCGAGTGATTACAGTGACTAATCTAAGTTCAAGATTTTAAGGTAATGGCACAAGAATAATTTATTATTCTTGTGGTAGTGGTTCTTAGTAATGCAAAAACAAAATGGTAGTGGTGCTGAGAGGTAGCAAGTGGGTAAAGAGATTCCGATTACTGATGGTCAATACCTGTTTGTGTAAAAACTGAAATCAAACCAAAGAAGTGATTAATCTAAAACACATTTTTTACCTATTATTAATATATTGCATCGCATCTATATGGAATAAATAAAAGCTTGAAAACTTTGCAAATCTCGAATATTTGAATATAATATAGGGTATAGAATTTTGCTTTTCAGACGATCGTGTGGTCGGATATAAATGCTCGGTTATTTTAAAAAGATGTAGATTGAATGAAATTGCCTTTAAATTCCGCCAATACTTCTTTGTATTGCAAATGTCCTATATGAAAATTTAGCAATGCACAATATATATTGGATTATTGAAAATGTGAGCTGAGTGAAAAATCGTGGAGATATTTTAATATGGCAGATAACACCTTGGGCTATATTTTCTACTGGTGTAGCTTCCATCTATTATTGGTCTGTTGTCAGTAATATAGATAGTCTTGAAACGCTATTTTCCATGTAAATTCGTCCCAGTTTTTACCTCAGATATGCACAAACAATACTCTCTTAATAAAAGTATTCAAGTAGAGAAGGAAATATGACCTATTCCTTGAGATAAAAATATTAAATTAGATAGTTTTATACGAAAATTTAAATTAATAATTAATAGCAAAAATATTAGGTTCATGTAAACAATTTAGTCGATATTAGCGATGCCATTCTGAAGTCATTAGACTATATCGATACACGGGTATTATACTACAATGTATGTGACTAAACGAAAAATATTTGTACATTTTGGCCAAAGCGTCTTGAATTATGGGGTTTTTCAATACGATTTATATCAACAAGACCTCTACAAAAGGACAAAGTGCTCACAAAATTTTAGCTCGTGACGTCATGCATGTGGGTCTTTGCAATTTGCAGCGAAAATATAGGAGGGGGGCTTGTGGGTGGAAGGGTAATCATGATCAAGGCGCAATTGGTTGCAACGTTGCCAGACTACTATGATAATAGCGAATATTAGGATGCCCGAGTTGTTTTCCCTCTTTTTATAATTTATTTATTTAATTCTCTAATACCTTGTTCGTGTACTTTCCTAAATATAATACTTTTCTGATAGAGCCGTCAGTGCATCATCTGAACGATGTACCAGAAAGAAGAAGCAAAAAACGATTAGTTTGCAAATTTGCCAATAATATCTGCGGTAATTAGCGTTATTTTCTTGCATTTTTCTAAAATCAGAAAAAATTTATGTGCGTTTAAGTGCGTGTAACTTGTACAGGGTGATCCCCTATAATGTCGCCCCCTATAACTTTTTTATTTTAAGTGTCCCAAAAAAAAAAGTAAGGTTATGTAGGTACTGAAAAATCCTTTTTTTCTGCGTATAAAAAATATTGGAAAAATGATCAGTATACAGGAAAAACCAAAAAGTTATTTTTTTTTTTCAATGGAACACCCTATACAGGGTGCTACAAATTCGTTTCTTTGTATGGGTATCTCGAAAACCGTAAGAGATACGAGGTCGGTTAAATTGGGGCAAAGTTGCGCAATATAAGGGTGATTGACATGCCGTCGAGAAATTTAGAAAATTCCGTCCACTTTCGGAGATATCCTTAAAAAAACCGAAAATCATCTATTTTATTTTATTTTTTCCTGCCTTTGTTTGAAGAGATAAAGTAAAATAAATGTCACATTCTTATTGCCACTTTTTCTCCTCTACATGCTGGCGGTATCAAGTTTTAAATCCGACGTTTCGCTTTCGGGCCCCCTTCATCAACTTCATTTTTTTAAATACGGACCTGGAATTTTTATCTAATTTTTAAAAAGCCTTTGGTCTCCTAAAACCAACGATGTATCGCACTTATCAATAAATCAACAAATCTAGATTTTTTCCATAAGAGATAATGTGTTAGACAAAGATGGGGCGATCTTTTCTGAACCGATTTCACTTATGACAATATTTGTTACCACTTTCGGACAAGTGTGATACATCGTTGGTTTCGGGAGACCAAAGGCTTTTTAAAAATTAGATAAAAAAGCCAGGTCCGTATTTAAAAAAATTAAGTTGATGAAGAGGGCCCGAAAGCGAAACGTCGGATTTTAAATTTGATACCGCCAGCTTGTAGAGGAGAAAAAGTGGCAATAAGAATGTGACATTTATTTTACTTTATCTCTTCAAACAAAGGAAGGAAAAAATAAAAATAAAATAGATGATTTTTCGATTTTTTACGGATATTTCCGGAAGTAGACGGAATTTTCTAAATTTCTCGACGGCATGTCAATCACCCTTAAATTGCGTAACTTTGCCCCAATTTAACCGACCTCGTATCTCTTACGGTTTTCGAGACACCCATACAAAGAAACGAATTTGTAGCACCCTGTATATGAATTTATTTTTCGATTCCTTGTAAAATTCTAAGCATATTTTATGTATGATGTTATACCTCTAAAGTTAGTAGTTTCACAGCTATAAACAGTTGAAAATCGGTACTTTGGCTACTTTTCACCTTGGTAGCAAGATGATCAGAGATGGAGTAAAATAAATCTCACATTCCTATCTTAACTTTTTAAGAGCTATCTGACGGTACTAACTGGCAGGCGGTACCATGGATACCAAATCTGGTACCTCGGTAGGTACCATAAGTTAACACCATCAGATAGCTCGTGGAAAGTTTAGATAGGAATGTGAAATGCATTTTATTCATCTCTTATGATCTCCTTGCTACCAAGGTGAAAAGTAGCCAAAGTACCGATTTTCAACTGTTTATAGCTGTGAAACTACTAACTCTAGAGGTATAACATCATACATAAAATATGCTTAGAATTTTACGAGGAATCGAAAAATAAATTCATATATAGGGTGTTCCATCGAAAAAAAATTAACTTTTTGTTTTTCCCTGTATACTGATCATTTTTCCAATACTTTTCATACGCAGAAAAAAAGTATTTTTCAGTACCTATATAACCATATTTTTAATTTTTTTGAGACACTTAAAATAAAAAATTTAAAGGGGGGCGACATTATAGGGGATCATCCTGTACATAATATTTCGTTGTATATTTTGGTATACAATTTATATTTTTAATATCTGCGGTAATTAGCGTTATTTTCTAGCATTTTTCTGAAATCAGAACAATTTATGTGCCTTAGGTGCGTGAAACTTGTACTTATTATTTCGTTATATATTTAGGTATACAATTTATATTGTTAGGCGTATTTTTAAACACGTAAAACCATATATTTCGGCCTTAAAGACCTGTTGCTTTTGTGCCGCTCGGCCGACTTGTTAATACCACAGTTAATAAGTTTTGTTCGTGTTTAATTGTATGTTTGTCTCTAGATTTCGGCTATTTTTGTGATAACTGATACTTTGGGTAATTATGCCTCAAAAGTGCTGTATTCCTGGCTGTAATGGAAACTATAAAAATGGGCCTAAAGCTCATGTTCTCGGTTTTCCAGCGGACGTAAGTTTTCGACAAAAATGGCAGATAGCAATACCCTGAGATAACTTTGAGCCTATAAACAACACGAAAGTACGTGAAGCTAGCTCATTTTCCTGAAGGTAGTATAATAAAAAGTACAGCAATTCAGGTTTCAAACACTGGTAAGTATTTTATGATAGATTTACTAAAACCACGGCTAAAGGAAGACTGTATGCCATCTATTATTTTTTAATTTGCCCTACTTACTTGTCAAAAAATGTAAAAAATGGCCAAGTAAAGATGAAAAGCTCAGAAATATTAATGAGTCAAATTTGTCAAAAACCCTTGAATTAGGCAAAATTAAGTTTGAAGAGTACGTAAAAACATACATTTTGATAATTTTCGGAGTTTATTGTCAAATTTCCTACATTTAAACTGCCAAAAGATTGATTTTTTGCCCAATGTTTGTCTCAAAAAAATGAAATATTAACTATTTTTAAAATTAAATATACACCTGGCCCATGTGTTAATTGGGCGATTGTTATTAATTATAACCTGAATATTGAGACTTAATTATCAAATACTGTTTAAATGAACTTGATATGAATTATGTTCTCTTAGAGAAATTTCAAACAGACCCTCTTGAAGATAGATTTGGTAAATGCAGGCAAATGGCAGGTGATCATTGTCATATTTCTATGCGGTAATTTTAATTGACAGAGTAGAGATTCAAAATTCAATCTACACACGCCGTCATAATTAGGGGAACGGGCAAAATTTACACTAAGTTTGACTTCAATTTTCTCTTGAACCCTTCACTCGATTTTGCCTTTTTTTTGTTAGAATGTAGCCTGGTTCTTTCGGAATTCGTTAGAGGTATTGCTGATTTTAAAAAATTGGTCCTAATGTCATATACAGGGCTAAAAAGAAAGTAATGTTTTTTTGTCAATTTTTGGGACACTTTGTAGAGTGAACGAATGAAATTCAATATCATTCGATAACGCCAAATTAAAAATTGATCCTTTCTGAACATTTTCTTTTTTTATTCACTCTGATACCTCGAATATTAAGGATGCTACAGGGTTTTGTTAAAAATAGT
>MU187678.1:84590-97237 GCA_016904865.1 Pissodes strobi | reverse complement strand
TGCATGGAAGGAAGAACCTCCTATTAATGCATAAATAACTGTCGATACAGACGGATCAAAAGCCGGTGAAGATGCAGGTGCCGGTATATACAGAATGAGGCCAAAGGCAAGAATCCTACTATGCGATGATATGCCAAGCGGAAGTTGTCGCAATTTATCATTGTGTGGATGAGTTGATCTAGTGACACACTTTAATAATGATACCAAAGAGTAGCTTATTTATCACACATGTTATATCAACTAAACAAGTTAAATTTCAGACTTCATGGTACATTATCGACTTTAGATCTAATATTCAGGCGTTCGTATAGAAAGCTGCAAAACTGGCGCCGTAAAGTAAATTTTAGAAATTTTACCATGTTTGAATAGCTTTGCATCAAAGCTGAAGAATCGGAGACAGAAATTGTAGACAATCTTACCGAGGAAATTAATGATCACCTTCAAGTTCTTGAATCTGAAATTCAATGTTACTTCTCTGAGCAGCATGGAAGCAGTTAGAAACTCATTTCGTGCATCTGTGAACATTCCCTGAAGTGCGGGGTATGTTTTTGGAGCTTCGACATGATTCCTCAGTGCCTGATATATTTCAGGAAAATCATCGATTAAATTTTGCTGTTCTATGCGTTATTCATATCCCAAAGTTTCCATGCTTTCTTCTCGAAGATTAGTGTTATTTTTGCTTCTCTGTGAAAGTGGATTTTCCAACTCTTCTACAGATTGAGATAGAAACCAGGGATATTCAAAATAACATAAGATTGGCCTTGACATAAACTCCGCCAAGAATAATAAACCTTACTACGCAGATGCGAGCTTAGTCCACGTTAAATATAGTTATTTCGGGGGGTAATGGGGGTAATTATCTCACCCTATTTTGTTTGTTTAAATAAAAACACATTTGAAGAATCCAAAGACGTCGAATTATTATAATAGCATTGCCAAGGTGAAAAAACATGTAATAGCTATTGATAAATTTTGGCAAAATTGGGGCGTAGTCTCCAAAATTGTGCACATCAGCTTCGGCGCATTTTAGGTCGGAGGGTAGCGAACATTTTTAAAAAATCTTAAAAGGGTCGCGAATAAAAAAAGGTTGGGAACCACTGACCTTAGCCTGGGTAGCCAGGAAGAGGAGAAACGGCAGTTCACATACTTTGCCACTGCTGAAAGAAGAAAAGCCAAGTGCCGTATGTATATGGAAGATCTGAAAACTAACCTATGGCATCTCATGGAGAAGACGGGGTTAGATTAAGAACACTAAAGGCCTTTCTGTGAGAAGATAAAATAGATCTGAAAGGGTCGCAGTCTGGAAGCCCCTAAACTAGTATAATTTAAATGGAATAATTTTGTTGAAAAGACCTTTAAATTTCTCTAATTTGATACTAATATATATGTAGTACTCATTTAAAACTTTTTTTTTTGAAAAAAATCAAGGTTTTGAAAATGTATTTAAATAACTAGCCAGTACATTATTGTGTTTTTATACCCTAGATATCATTTACATAATGGATTACTTTATGCCCGTGCGGGCATAAAGTCCACCTTATGGCCCGTGCGGGCATAAAGTCCACTTTATGGCCCGTGCGGGCATAAAGTACACTTTATGGGCTCAGATAATTGAATTGAATTCGTATTTTTTTAAATATTTACATATTGTGAATGCAATAACGAACTAGTATTACATAAAAGTTTGTATGCACCACGGGTATTAATAAATGTGTACGTCCTCGGGCGACTTATAACCCTTCTGGCCAGAGGCCCTCGGGTTTGTAACATTGTCGCCCTTAGGGCATAAACATCTACTTAATACCCTTGGTACCTAAATAACTATTATGGTGTCAAAATATCCGGAACGATTGTAGTTGTTTATTGGCAAGAAAAATACTGTCACTATAAGATTCAGTTGCATCGAGAATGAACCGAAAACGCTTTTGGCAAAAGAGCATTACGCTTCAAATATTTTAGCAAATTAACCATTATCAAAAAAAAAAAAACGTAAAATTAAAGAAAGTGCTTTAATATTATTAAATTGCTTTTGTTTCTGTTAATTTTAATAACACCTGGCTGTCGTCTTTGCTAGAAACTGAAGCTAATAAGGGATATTTAAACATTAACTAAAAGCTTAAAAAAAAATCATGTAATTGTTCTCAAACACATAATGCCAAATTATAGATATATGTCACCTTAAAAATTATGGAATGTAAAATGTAAGTAAAAAAAAATTGTAACGCCTAAATAAGTGAAAACGGCTTAAGTGCATATCTGGAGTAAAAAAGGGTTGTGCACTATGTGCGCATATCTGAAGTGAAACTTCTTAAACTCAAACGCCCTAGCCTTATACATATCGTAACGAATTTAGTTAAAAAGTAGTTTTTTTAAGTATACCACTCGATTAAGAAAACGGGAAAGCCTAAATGAGAAAAAATATATATTCATCATAAAAGTTTCGCTTATGTCTTGACAAGGTAGTAGAGCAAAAACCATAATTTTTGCTTCTGAACTAACAAAGATATCACAATAAAACATCGTAACGCTTTTTCGTGCTCTCTCGCCGTGCTGCGACTTTCAAATTTTACTCCCGGCGCGTGTTAAAAAATTTCACTTTGCAGAATAGTACAATGATATCGGCACTGTTGCCAGATTTCCTAATTTTGCGCTAAGTGTTGTAATTTTATCAGATTTGTTATTTCTAAGAAATGCATTTTAAATGTATTTACAGATTCAAGAAGAGAAGGCTGATAAAACTAGAAAATTGACCAAAGTCACAGACTTCTTTCGCATTTGCGAGACCGAGATCCATTCAGGTTCAAAGTATGGGTTAGATAAAAATCCAGATAATCAAGAACTGCCTACGTGTTCAATTTCAAGTAACATCATAGTATCGGTTTGTTAAGTGACAAAAACAGCAATGAGCAAGAAACTGTTGAGCAATCAGAAACAACGGAGACGCCTGAAACTAAAATTGAAGTCTTTCATCCGGAAGGAATAAGAATTGAGCAAGACCCAGCATTATGGCAACCAAAAATGAATGATTATGTTAGACAAGCTTAGTTGAAAAAAGGTCCAGATTACTTCCACAATAATGATGGAAAGTTTGAAGCATCAATAAGAAAATACGAAAAACAAAATCGATATTTATCAGTGGAACTTTTCGAAAGTCGACAATCAAACGGGGAATCATATTATGTAAGAAAATGGTTAATGTATTCAAAATCAAATGGATCAGTTTATTGTTTTGTTTGTAAACTGTTTTGTTTAGATAAAAAAAAATTATTTACAACCGGATCGGATTTTCTGATTGGAAAAAGGCATAGAGGAAAAAGTAAAATCTCACCAGCATTTTGTGGAGCATCCTAAGAAACTTTTAACCTGGAAAACGTATTTATTTTCTCCCAAAATAGATGTAGAAATAACAAAATCATTAAACAAAGAAATCGTCTATTGGAAAAATGTTTTTAAACGTGTTGTTGAGGTTGTCAAATTTATTGCGCAAAGGGGTCTAGCTTTTCGAGGTGATGACGAAAGATTAGGTTCTCCACATAATGAATTCTAGAATTAATTTCAAATTCGACCCTTTTTTATGCCAACATTTGGAAAATTTTGGACAGAAGGGCAAAGGCAGAGTGTCCTCTAAGACCGTTTGTGAAGAAGTGATCAGACATATGGGCAAAAAACTGTTTGACAAAATTATAAATAAAATTATGGAGGCAAAATATTATTCTATAATTGTAGACTCTACACCTGACCTCTCTCATGTAGATCAGTTGTCTGTTGTATTTAGATACTGTTGGAATGGAAAAGTTCTAGAACGCTTGCTTTGTTCCTATTCATAGTCATACAGGAAAATCGCTGGCGGACGAAATTTTGTTTCTTTTACTTACCATCTCCGTGAAAATAAAAAATTGCAGAGGACAAACTTGTGACAATGCTAGTGACATGTGTGGCAAATATAAAGGTCTTCAAGCAGAAATCAAGAAAAGGAATGAACTTGCCCGTTATGTGCCTTGCGCAGCTCATTCATTAAATTTAGTTGGAGAATCCAGCGTTGATAAATCTGTTGAAGCCATAAATTTTTTTTGCAGAAATTATATGCTTTTTTTGTTGCATCTACACGTCGCTGGGGAATTTGAATTAAAAACATCAAACAACAAAATGAAGAAAATAGTGAACACAAAGTATTAGTTGTAAAGTCACTCTCTGTGACAAGATGGTCCTGTCGCAAACAAGCAGTAAAATCTCTCGTCTGCCATTATGATGGCATTTTCAATGCTTTACAACAGTTAGCCGATAGCCCTTCAGAAAAAAAAAGATATGAAAGATGACGCATTTTCATTAAAGAAAAAATGACAAGACTTGAAACAGCTTTTATGACTACCTTCTGGAATCAATTGTTGGAGCGATTTGATGCCACAAGTACCTACAAAAACCCGGTCTTGATGTCATAACAGGGCAAAAAATGTTAGTGTCGTTGATAGAGTTTGTTCGCGACCTACGAGGCCAATTCGAATCTTTAGAGAAAAAAGCCAAAGGTATGTCTTCAGTTTTAAATATGTTTTACAGAGGTGGGTATGAACGTAGAGGCATCAAAAAATTAGCAGATGGTTCAACAGAAATAACGCGACAAGGTCAAGATAAATTTCGCATAGAATCGTACCTACCGATAATAGATAAAATTCGATCCGAGCTTGAAAAACGTAATATAGCTTACAAGGAAGTCAGCGACATTTTTCGATTCATTGGTTAATTACCCATCCTTTCTACTGAAGAGATAACTACTAAAGCTGGAAACCTAATTTTTCACTAGTCTGATGATTTAGGAGACAACTTGGTTGAAGAACTACTTCAGTTTTCTGCATATATAAAAACATTAAAAAATAATAAACCTATCACCAGTGTCCCTTTCCATTTAAGCCTTTTAATTGAAAAAGATTTGTTAGATGTGTTTCCGGAAGTTTATATAGCTTTAAGGATTTATTTATGTATTCCGATCACTAACACAAACCGAAAGATCGTTTTCAAAATTATCATTCATAAAGAACAAATACAGAACAAGTATGGGTGACGACAGACTTTCCCATTTAACTTTAATGAGTATTGAGAATGATCTTTTGGGTTCACTAAGCTTGGATGATATAATAGAAACATTTTCTATTTAAAAGCTAGAAAAAAATCCATGTAAATATACATATATTTTTTAATATACTTTTAATATATAAATATGGTTTATGATGAGTTAGGCAGTGCTTTTTACTTACACGAGTGTGTAAATCCGAAAATAATAGATTTTTCCCTTTCTTTATACCAATTTTGGGTATCCTATAAATGATAGGCCCCCTCCAAAGGGGGCCCCGCATATAAACGGAGCCCCGGGCCCCGCAGAAGCTTAATCCGGCCCATTACACAATGTCATAAACAACGTTCGTTTCTAGCAATGTCAATTAGTTGACAAATACACGCCTATGGTTTCGATTTAACTCCAACAGCAAGTAAAATAAACTAGTCTTAAAACACGACGCCGCTGGCGGCAGTTTGACGAATTTCCTACCAAGGAATATCTTGCGCGCGAACTTGCGCAGATGCGAAAAAAGAAGATGTGATATTGCTGGTTGTTATATGTGCCGTGGCTTAGCTTTGTCTATATAGCATCTACGTATCTATTAGTGGGAACGACCGGAAGAGGGCGCGGCATACTAATATTTCTAATATTTTAACAGTATTTATAGCTGTTAAGGAAGAAGTTTCACTTCTATCTTTTAGGACAGGCTATGCAGCAGTTATGTAATTCGAAACATAAACATAATCTACTTAACTCCCTATGCTACGAAAGGTATCGTTCTAGATTTATAAGCAATATGGCTATGAGGTTCAGGTACTAATTTTAAAATATACTTAGCCATTTAGGAAGATATTCCAAATCTGTATTTTGTTATTTAGTAGGTATGAATTCTATGGTTTATATGCATGTATAAAAATGTGTGCCGTGAAGTTTATGTACCGATCCAAAGTGATTTACATAATTAATTAGAAAATATTTTATTTAGCACCTAATGAAAAACCGACATCGTCTAAAGTTTACACATTAAAAAAATAATAGTTTCTAGCAGAGCCTATAATTTATATGGTGTATTTAAGATACATGAAAATTATAAAATTAATTAAAACAAAGTTTGCGAAAATATGTTTCAGAAACACGCTTGCTGTTATTAAATATTTTTTTAATTTTATGAAACATAATGTTGAACGTGGTAATGAAAATTTTAATTGAAATATCAGGGTCTGCTCGTATACGCCAAATTTTCAGACGCGTCGTATAACTATATTCGAGAGATGTTTATGGAAATTTTGCGTCAGCTATAAAATTGAATTATTTTGGAATTTTGAATCGGTTATCGAATTACTAACGTCATGTTTGATGGCTTCGTGTCGGGCACCGTTACGAAATAAAGCTAAGCGATTATCGGAAATCCATTAGGAGCGTGTTAGCAATCACAGAATACAAATAGAAAAGGAGCTTTACTATTATTTAAGTAAAACGGTTTGTAATTAAGACGCGACAGGAGTAAAATCTTCAACAAAGCGAGAATGATATTTTTTTCTCTTCTATATTAAAAAAAAGTACAATTATAGTTTTGTATCAATTACTCAAGTAAACTTTGCCATGAATAATCTGCATTTTTGTCATACTTTAAGAATGAAACAATAGGTTTATGGTAACTAAATTATGACATGTATTTCTGCCGAACAGTATTTATAATTTATAGCAACGACTCATTGGCTATCTCTAGTTTTATTTCGATAGGGAAATACTTTATTTTCAAAAACTAGAAATTAAACCTTAACTACGCGAGATTAAGTTACTCGATGAAAAACGAAAGCTAATAATATTGTCCTTACCATTGCCACAGTGTTGCCGATGCGGTTTTTTACAATTATTGTACTGATTTTTATTTTGTGGGAAATGTACTGAATTGGGAATAAATGTACCGAATTTAAAATTTCGTTGTAATTATTTATTTACATATAAAAAAGCAAGAGAGTTTAATTTTATATATACACTGGCGAGCAAAAAATTTAGGTCACTTAGAAAATGGAAAAAAAATAGAATGAATAAATCGTTTGTCCTGCTGTATCGTGGAAGCTAAATTTAAGATTCAAGAATGAATCAAAAGCTTTGTTTTGGTTTTTATGATTTATTAAGAAAAAAAAACAATAATTTCAAATTTTCAACGAAGTTCGACTTCGGAACTAAAAAAATTAATTAAACTTAACATATACAAAAAAAAATAAAATTAGTAACGTGTATTCGTTTCCCTTGCAGTAATGACTGCTTGAAGTCGTCACATTCTGATCCATGTATTCCACTCGCGCAATATCAACTCTTTTAGCTCGTGGGATGTCTTCTGGGCTGATGTGTTCCTTTGGATACGTCATGCTAATTCATCCCAGACATGTTCAATCAGATTCATGTCTGGACTGAGTGCTGGCCAATCAAATCGCCTAATTCCTAGCTGATTCAGATATTCTCGGACTATTCTGGCTGCGTGGGGTCTAGCATTATCATGCATGAAAATGTGATGTTCGCCCATAGTAAACATTAAAGGCTTCACATGATCTTCGAGAATTTCTGTAATGTACCTGCGAGGTGTTAGGGATCATTCTGTACGAAGACCAACCCTGTCCGGGCTTGTGCAGTGATTCCTGCCAAAACCATAACCGAACCACCGCCACATGGAAGACGCTCGTCAATACAAACTGAGCCATATCTTTCTCCGGGTCTTCTTCATACTCGTCGGCGAGTGCCTTGCTCCAATCATCATCATTTCATGCCAAATGATTTCGGGCAAATGCCAATCTTTCAATTCTACACTGCCGTTGCAGCCTGTAACCATCCTTTTACAACACAATCCGTTACTACGAAGCCTTCTTCTAACGATCCACTCGCTAACATTAACATTTCTAACCTCTTGAAGTTGATTTCGCAAAAAAAATCTCAAGAAGCTGTTCTTATTCGCAAACTTTTGGACACCAAAAGCCTGTCATCTTTTTGGGTGGTGACTCTTTTTCTTCGAGATCCTGATCTTCGGGGTATCAAGCCAGTCCCCTGATAGCGTTGATACACATTTCGTAAAGCACATAGGCTATTGCCAATAATTCTTGCAGTTTCACGTTTTCCCTTATCATCTTGTATAAACGCTACAATTCTTGCCACAACAACAGGATCTAAGGGCATTATGAGTTGATAAAGATATACTAAAAACAGTACACCTTACAACTTACTATTAGAGAGAGAAATCATCACTGAACTGAGAAATAAGCAACGCTATTATAAATTTGTAATTAGACCGAATTCACGTTATATCTTAAAAGTCGTAACTACAGTGCCAATTCGACAATGTGACAGATAACACAATAATATGACAAATAACATTGCTCGGGAAACAAATGATTCACCGCCTACTAGGCCAAATATTTTTTTTTTTTAAATTTGGTAAGTGACCTAATTTTTTGGTCGCCAATGTATTTAACGCGTTTATTAACAAACAAATAAAATACACGGTGTCCCATATAAGAATGCACACTACAAGGATCTCGTAAACCAGAAGAGGTACAAAGATGATTGAATTAGAGAAAAGTTGCGCCTTGCTGAACTCTACAACGTCGTGTTTCGAAATCTCAAAAAATCCGATTACTTCCGAAGATATTTGGGAAAAACCGAATTTTCCCGATTTCGTTTTTATTTTTTTATTTTTTTCTGACTTTATTTGTACAGATATGACAATACAAATTTCACATTGTCATTGCTACTTTTCTTGCTCTTCAAGTTGATGTTATTAGATTTTCAATCTGACGTTTCGTTTCTTAGCAACCATCATCAACTTTGTTTTTTTAAATGGTCGAAAAAATTTGTTTTATTCCTAATAAACTCTAATTTTAATCCTAAATCCAACGACATATCGCTCTTAACCTTTATCCGACGATTCGGATGAAAAAAAACATCATTAATGTTATTTGATGATGATTACGAAGGAACGAAACGTCCAATCAAAAACATAGTTACTTCATCATGTAGAGGGGAAAAAATGGCATAGGAATGTGAATTTTATTCTGTCTTCTTTTATGAAATCAGAATAAATTAATTGCCAAAATTTATGTTTACAATTTCAAGAATTCGTAGATTTTTTTCTGTTTCTACTGTAAGAGATAGATTAAAATAAATTTTACATTTTTATTGTCTTTTTCTCCTCTACAGCATGACGTCATTCAATTCTTGATTCTACGTTTTGACTTTTCTCGACTATCAACTTTTTTTACAATAATCCCAAAATTTTATTTCACGACAGTTAAATTGCCCTTTTTATTCTGAATTCAACGACGTATCACATACGTGCAAGTAAGCAAAATGTTATTATCAAAAAACTAAATATTTTATTTTTACGCTGCAAATAGTTCATTGAAACAGTCTTATTTAATCATATTATGTTCAAATAGTCCTCCCTCATTCTCTAAACAAACGTAGCAACGGTAAACAATTTCATTCATTACGTTTTCTAGCATCATTGGCGTTATCCCAGCAATAGCGGCTTGAACCTCGGCTCTAAGTTGTTCTACATTTTCGTACGTTTTTCAGTAGACTTCATCGTCGAGATAGCCGCACAAGAAAAAATCCAACGGAGTGATGTCGGGAGATCGCGTAGGCCAACTTATTCGGCCATTAGTGGCGATTACTTTGTTCTGAAAACGTTCTGTTAGATATTCAACGTTGTTCCGAGAATTATGGGGAGGTGCCCCATCTTGCTGAAACCAAATACTATTGTTTTCTGCCAGAGGAATGTTATCAAGAATATCTTCAATATCTTTACTCAGGAATTGGAAATATCTTTCTGCATTTAGGGTACCTTCATAAATTATTGATCCGATAATGCTTGTTACCACACCACTCATTAAAGCCAAAGCGTTGCTGGTGCCTCAATGGTCGTACACGATATTCATTATGCTTTGCACAATAATGTCGATTATGTCGATTAAAAATTCCATGGTTACAAAAATAACTTTCGTCTGACCAAAGAATAGTTCTTGGAAATTCACGATCTTCATCACACATTCTTGTCAGCCACTCGCAAAAAAACATTCTGCGCTGTTGATCACCAGGTACTAAACTATGACAAATCCGGAATCTAAATGGACGATAACGTTCCTTTATTTATTTAAACAAATGCGTTTCAAAGCCTACTATTTTAAGACGCTGGCGCTGTAACTGGAATAACTCGCAATTAATTATTTGATGATAACATTTTGCTTACTTGTCCTAATAATAGTTAACGCTTAAAATTTTGAGATTATTTTAAAAAAAGTTGATAATGGTCGAGAAAAGCCAAAACGTAGAATCAAGAATTGAATGACGTCATGCTGTAGAGGAGAAAAAGACAATAAAACTGAAAAATGTGTTTTAATCTATCTCTTACAGTAGAAACAGAAAAAAATCTACGAATTCTTGAAATTGTACATATTTTTGCAATTAAGTTTTTTCTGATTTCACAAAAGAAGACAGATCAAAATAAAATTCATATTCCTATGCAATTTTTTCCCCTCTACATGATGATGTAATTATGTTTTTGATTGGACGTTTCGTTCCTTCGTAATCATCATCAAATAAGATTGATGATGGTTTTTTCCATCCGAAACGTCGGATAAATATTAAGAGCGATATGTCGTTGGATTTAGGATTAAAATTAGAGTTTTTTAGAAATAAAACAAATTTTTTTTGGCCATTTAAAAAAACAAAGTTGATGATGGTTGCTAAGAAACGAAACGTCAGATTGAACATATAATAACATCAACTTGAAGAGCAAGAGAAGTAGCGATGGCAATGTGAAATTTGTATTGTCATATCTGTACAAATAAAGTCAGAAAAAAAGAAAAAAATAAAAACGAAATCGGGAAAATTCGGTTTTTCCCAAATATCTTCGGAAGTAACCCGATTTTTTGAGATTTCGAAACACGACGTTGTAGAGTTCAGCACGGCGCAACTTTTCTCTAATTTAATCATCTTTGTACCTCTTATGGTTTACGAGATCCCTGTAGTGTGCATTCTTATATGAGACACCGTGTATATAGTGGACGGAAAACATCAAATACTTTTTAAACATATTTAATTATACTATGTATATTAAAAAATTAAATTTGAATCAAAGTTCAAATAAAACAATTACTTATATTTAAAATAAAGAAAGTAAAACAACAAAAGTTAATTGTTAAGATAATAAGGTCGAAAATAAACATTTAGACACTTTTTTAAATAATTAATTAATTGTACGAATAGATGGCAGTAAGCGCATCATACAATAATTTTCAGTTTAAAAAGCTCTTTTTGTCCTAATAATTAATCTATGGCTGCACATAGACACAAGAAAATCCTAAATTAACAATTTTGATATTTTTCTGCTTTTTGCATTTCGCACTGATTTTCGGGGTTTTTCAAAAAGTTTTACTGCAGTACCGAATCTAATCGTTTTGTACTGAATTCAGCACAACTGTATTGAAATGGCAATACTGCATTGCCAATGCGCTTATATAGAAAATTAATAAATGCTGACATTTGCAAAGTATTATATTGCATATATTTACAGGGATATATCAAACTAGTATATAATTATAATATAATTCCCCCCTCTTTAAGAATCTTCAAAACAGGGACGTTTTTGAGAACTAAACTTAATATTGATTTTGGGTAATGCTTTCCTATATTTGTATTTAATAATTATAAAGACTATTATAAGTATTATAATTACTACTAGAATAATAGTGAATGCTATACTGGTTAAAATTCAAGTAAATATGCAAAACGTTCTGATGATATGCGGTCCCGTCCAGACTTGGCGAACCAAGCGGCGTAGCATCCCTTTGATGCGACGCTAAAAGACCGACAGGACATGGAACGGACTGATGACACGCGGTAAACGCAGCGATGTCACGCCATGCGGTCTGGACGCACCTTTAAGGTGCGTCCAGACCTGTGACAAGACCACGTATCGTGACACCGCCGCGAACTTCGTCGCGTATAGTCTGGATGGTACTCCGTAACCGCAACGCGTGACATCGCCGCGTTTACCGCGCGTCGTCACTGCGTTCCATGTCCTGTCGGTCTTTTGGCGTCGCATCAAAGAGATGCTACGCCGCTTGGTTCGCTAAGTCTGGACGGGACCGCGTATCATCAGAACGTTTTGCATATTTACTTGAATTTTAACCAGTGTAGCGGCTATTTTTGTTTCGAATTAGTATTTGCTTTTTTAATATCAAGATGGAATGTGGACAGGAGACAACGTGAACATTTATAGAATTACGCAATAAATGATCTATTACTATGTACGCAGCTGTTGCAACGTCCGTGATGACCGACTGTTTTTTATTTAAATGAGTGGAACGCTGTGAACGGGACTATGATACGCGACGATGACACGCGAGGATGACAGGCGACGATGACACGCATCGAAGTTCGCCACGTCGTGAAAATGTTCGCGACGTTGTCACGTCACGGGGTTTTGTCACAAGTCTGGACGCACCTTTAGAGTAAACAGAGCTCAGCGAGAATCAGACTATTCGCCTGGCACAGACATGGTGTGGTAATTAGCCTCGCTCTTCCACCAAATAAATAG
>MU187678.1:51722-64033 GCA_016904865.1 Pissodes strobi | reverse complement strand
TATATGGAGGCTTACTTAAAAGTTAAATGTTTCCAAATTTCAAATATAATCCTAAATATAAAGCACGTATTTTCAGAAAGTAAAACAAATCAGGAAATATGCTAACCACTAGTTTGGTGCCAATATTGTCAATTGGTATTAATGAACGACATTTGTAAAATGCATGAACTATTGAAATAAATTTAGTTGATATGGTTTTATGTTATTATTGCGTAATTTGTTTAATTTAGTCTTACACTTTTATTAAGAATTAGTCAAGGTTAAGTGTCGACTGTTGATTAAAAGTAATCAAGTATTATTAAAATTAGCTGAAACTGGTGCAACTCAATTATATTTACCTAATAGTCTAAAAGCACTCCCTTAACTTGAAAATTTATTTTTTTTATAAAAGTTCCATTGCTATAATAACTGAAAGTTTTCAGAGTGTTCTGTAATTGCTTTTAATTTAAACATAGTTGATGTTATTTTATTCGTTTGATTAACTAATTAAATTTTTATTCTTTACGAAATTAATTTTAGCAGATTTTACGAGTATTTGTGCATAATATGATTAAATCATATCTGTTATATATAACCTAGGTTCGCTGCCTATAATGGTTTTCGATTAACTTTTTTAGAGCGGGATTCGACACGAATTCATTAGATATGGCGTTAATGATTCGATAAGCCATCCAAATTTCGGAAATAATTGAATTTTGTACGCTAAACTACAAATTCTCATATACCTACAGTTCTCGAGTGTAGTTTCCGCAGTGTCTGATAATGATAATTTCGCGCAAAAGCATAGCGATATTCAATTAAAATTTTAATTAAATGGGTAGCGTTTTGTGTAGTAAAAATTCTGCAGCTTAAAATTGTTTCAAACTTTTATAATTGTAATTATAGACTTCTATAATTGTGAGAGTGGTAAACTGTTTATTAAATGTATTCCATGCATAAGGGTGTCTCAGAATTAGTGGGCGATGGAATCGAAATACTAGACTCTCAAAATGTATCTCATTTAAGAGACGTGTTAAATGTAAACATTTATTTTTGGAAAGACGTTTTAATTTGAAAACAGTTAAACGTATCGGATTTAAACTTTGCATACTTATATTTTTGAAGTAAAATTCTGAGTTATCCAACAGCTTATTCTTATCAGAGGCCGCTAGTTACAGATTCGTAGACGAATAAATTCACCTTGGATTTCTTTATATTTGATGCCAAATTATAAAAGAGAAGTTATATATTGATAACAGTTTGTTATTAAGGCCACTAGCACATATTAGTCTATTTTTACTTATAAATTTATATATCCAATTATTTGGATAGTATTATGTATTTAAATTTTTCTGTATTTTTGGTTCAATTTTTAATAATCCTAATATTGGCCAGTTTAATAAACAATTACTACAGACAAATTTGTTAACTATAAGGGCAAGTACTAAAAACGTTCTTATACTTTTATGTATTTGACTATTCAGGGTATATCGTCGGACATACGAATTAACGTTGATTTTACTTTCTTATTAAATAAAACGCGGTCAGACACAACACCCTCAACATCACCCACGGAACTCCTAGAATATCTCCAGAAGTCCTGGCATCATCTGTCTTTCGAAGAACTGAAGAAAGCTACACAATTTATCAAGAACAGAGCACAGCCTTTGAAAGGAAAATTAGCAATACTGGAAGAACGAACATCATTCGTGGTCAACAACGTCAGCAAGTGCTATAATTATAGTGTTAAATAAAATTCCGAATATTGATATAGAGATATCTCTGGGAACTTTCAAATGGTGCAAAAATTATGGATTTATTCTGCTTTGTTTGTATTTCATGTTTAAACATTTTCCATAAAAGCTGCCTTGAACGGAAGAATGTTATAAAAATAAATAGGCACAAGATTATTTGTAGCAAAGAGTGTGAAGATAAACATAAAGAGCATGACATCATTTCATTCAAGGAAACAATAAGTCAGCTTCAATCAGAAAATATAGTAAAGGACAAATATATTGGTAACATGAGGAGAAATTCACAAGTGTTTGAAAATGACGTAGTAGAAATTGAAAAACAATATAAAAAAGAACTTGATGAGCACAAGAAGAATTTAAAGATAATGGAGGACAAATTCTCTAAAGAAAAGAAAAAATGGTTAGTAGAATATGAAAATATTAGTGAAGAATTGCAGAAAAATAAGGATGAAATCCAAAAACTTAGCTACAAAATTAAAAGTACTAACCTATCAAATAATCTTCAGAAAAATCTGGAACTACTGGAGGAAGAAAAAAATAAATTAAAGTTAGGGATTAAGAACTACAAAGAAAAAATACCAAATTCTACAGGTATGTTTTCTGTCCAAGGCCAGGCGAATAATTCTACTAAGAGTGTGGTTTCTGTTGAAAGCCAAACTGTGAACGATGTTGATATTATGGCTTCGGCTAAAATCCAAACTTTAAAGTCTATTAAAGACATGGGTAAAATCAATGGATCTAAAAATATAAATAGTCATAATCAGAAAACTGATCTTAAATTTAAAAAAACCGCAAACATTTCGATTTTGTGTGATCAGTATGGTTACAATTTAAAAAAAGTTATGAATTTACTTTTAGGCAGTTTTTCAGTGCAGATTATTATAAAACCATATGCTTTTTTCAATAATGTAATCGAGAACATTGTTAGGTTAAGTACAAGTCTTACCAAAAATGATTATATAATTACAATAGCAGGAGCAAATGATTTTAAAAGAAGGAAGGAAGTATCCTTCATTCAGAGAAATTAATAATAACATAAAACTATGCACTCATAAGAATATTATTTTAATATCTATATCATATTACCAGCAGCGTCATAAAAGTAATAAATTTATAAATGTTTAATTGTTTAATTGTAAATTAAATGAGTATGCGTTTGTCGTGAATCGATATGCGGAAGCAAATGTTACATTTTTAGATATAAATAACACGGCAGGTTGTATGTTAAAGAAATTTGAGCTAGGTAAGAAAATTAGAGATATTATACAAAATAAAAAGACATCGTTAAAGAACCTGATCTTTGTACAAATGACGGATAGGCATAACGAAAGTAGTAAGGATAATAGTGATTGTAAGATTAATGTTAGTAGTGTAAATTTGTTAATCCCACCCCTGGAAACAGAAATGTTAGCGGTAGAAGTCCTATGTAGTCACAATGAAATAAATAAGGATAATGTGAACGATTCTGATATTATTCATATAAGTAATGGCGGCGGTGACCCAAATACAATGAGAGCGAATGAAACATTCAATCAGCCCGACCCTGATCAGTTTTTCGTGAGCAATAATATCAATATTTTCCATTAAAATATACGAAGCATAGGCAAAATTTTAAATTTAGATGTAGTTCTTACAAAATATCCGTGTGATATATTATTGCTTACGGAACACTGGCAACATAATGAACAAATTGTTGTTAATAGATTAAATAATTTTACTCTTATTGACTCATACTACCGTAAGTTTTCCAAGCATGGTGGAGTGTCAATTTATAAGCATAATAATCTAATTTCCAATGTTTAAATTTTTTTATTAAATGAATTTTGAATGGAAGGTGTTTTAGAATGTTCTGCCGTTATACTACCTTCTCATAACCTTATAATTGTTGTAATATACAGGCCACCTAGTGGAGATTTTGACTTTTTTTGAGTCTCTGCAATGGATTGTTTAATAAACTATCTTCTATTAATAAATTAGTTGTAATGGGCGGTGACTTTAACATGGATTTTTTTTCACATAATACTGATTCCACGCTTTTTACTGATTTATTGATGTGCTATGACTTCATTGTCACAGTAAAATCTCCAACAAGAGTCACTTCTTCAACCTCTAAATGTATTGATAATTTCTTGGTAAGTGCTAATGTGACAAATTTTAAATTCTGTGTTATGAATCTCTACCTGTCTGATCATTATGCGCAAGCAATATCTATAAACACAAAAGTTAAATATGAGCAAAACAACCCAAAACTTATTTATAGTAGAAATTATAATGCCCAAAATGTATATCGTTTTTATCAATATTTAGAAAACGAAAATTGGCGAAACGTTTATAACACAAACTGTACCAATTTATCTTTCAAAAATAAGTCCAGAGTATTCTGATATAAGTAAATATTTACATAAGGAATACCGCCTTAAGCTTGAAGTTACTAAAAAAGAATACCATGATAAAAAAATAAATGACTCAAACAATAAATCTAAGGCTATATGGCAAACCAATAAAAAAATACAAGGTAAAGATGCAATGCAAAAACTAATGAAATAAGTTTCAATATTAACTGGAATAATATTCCTGATTATGAGCTTGCGAACAATTTTAATTTGCATTTTACATCGGAACAGAATAAAAGTTTAATCTGCGATTACACTTTTATGGCTTCTAATGTACCACAACATAACAAATCCCTTTTTATCTCCTATTTCTGAAAGCGATGTACTGTTATTAATAGATAGGCTCAAACTTATCAATTCGAGTAGCTATGATAATATGTCTAATAACCTTATTAAAAAATGTAGAATGACACTCTATAAACCTCTAGCAGATATAATTAATATTTTATTATGTAATGGAATTTTTCCAGCTAAGCTTAAATTAGCGGTTGTAAAACCATTGTTTAAACCAATATGCGAACTATAGAGCTATTAGTCTCTTATCTAGCTTTTCAAAAGTTTTTGAACTTGCTCTAAAAGATCAACTTGAATAATTTGTTTATAAAAATAATTTACTTTCTCCGGCTCAACATGGTTTTTCTAAAAATAGAAGTTGTGAAACGGCCCTTTGGGAATTTTTCGAGCAAGTGGTTGATTCTCTAGATAAAAAAAGATTTGCTCCCATGGACTCTTAAAAGCAAAACTAAGCAGATGTAAGAGGTGTCCCTTTGGACCTACTTTCTTCTTACCTAGACAACAGAATCCAGGTTGTAAGACTTCACAGTTCAGTCACAAGTCGAAGCTGTGTCATCAAACAAGGGGTTCCTCAGGGTTCTATCCTAGGATCACCACTATTTATAATTTTCGCTAACGATCTTATCTCATATTTAAATAACACTCCTAATCTATATCCTATATGCTACGCAGACGATACAAATGTGTTAATTGTCCGAGATAATCTAAATGCCCTTAAGGATACAGCTGAAGTTACATATAAAAAAATAATCTGTTGGTCTGAAAAAAAAAACTTAATTTAAATAAAAATAAAACCACTTCCATATTTTTTAACTTAGGAGATAACTTATTTTCCTTATTTTCTGGCCCTGATCTAGAAATCATATCGGTAAAATCTGCTAAAATGTTAGGAATTACTATTGACAATAAAATACGCTGGGGCAATCATATTAGCCAGGGAGCCAGCGTCAATTTTTGGTAATTATTTTAGACCGCTTGAATTTAACTTATATAGTGTGTTCACATTTAGACGACCACTGAACCGACCGTCAGCGCTGGATTCTGCGGCGGGAAGATGAGATAGTTGTAAAAAAAATGGAATTCGGAATTATTTTAGACCGGTTGAATTTTTTATGATAAATTGTCTATGTTACATAGTTTAAAAAATCAATAGTCAGCTGCGTGCCGGAAGCAACGTTGTACGTCAGCTGGTCATGAGAAGTGGTGATAAAATTGAAAAAAATAAAAGATTTATAACCGAGTGAAATTTTTTTACATGACTTAGGTCTCATGTTGAAATATGGAAATAATAGTCAGCTGGGTGCATCGTATCGTAAGACAAAGACCGTCAGCTGGCGCAATAAAATATCATTACGGTCATACATCCAAGCGGCGCGCCGTAGTTTAAGTGGTCCAACTGACCACCTTCGTCTCAATATGCACTCAGCTGATGAGAATTTTTCAATTTTAGTTATTAGAACTATTATATAGCTAAATTTCAATTAAATATTCATTGACTTACCAAAGATACACTAAAGTAAAGTTCACATATCATTAACGCTTCAAATTCAATTTCCAAAAATATAGTTACGTAAGTTCACATATAATTAACGCATATAACTGAGATTGCTTTCATTCTGTTATTGTTGAAATAATCGGAAAAAAAAGTTTACAATGAGTTTATGGTATTAAGAATTTTCTTCATCATTGCTTTGATTGTCGTCTGATGAATAATATATTTAAATGTTATCCTGAATGTTTCCTGCCTCTGTTTCACTGCTATCTGTACAAAAGAAATAAAAAAGAACTTGTGTGTGCTTAAGACCACACTATAGAAGTTAAAACTTCAACAAGCGGACCAAGGCAGTAATAATTAATAATATGAAATATTTATTTCATAATTGTATTTTTTAGTATTGACTTTACCCGAAGGAGCGTTACATAGCCGAGCGTGACAGCTCAGTCTCATTCAACACTCACAAAAAAGTGCTGAGCGCGCCTTAAGAAGTTTTCACTTCAATTACCCGAAAGAGCGTTACATAGCTGAGCGTGACGGCTCAGTCTCATTTAACACCCACAAAAAAGTGCTGAGCGCGCCGAAAGAAGGTTTCACTTCAAAAATATTTATCTAAACCATGTTGATTTACATGTTTCCTAAAAAAATCGAAATAGTATATTATTTTATATGGAGGAAAAGTGATACTTTTCATGGCGCGCTCGTGTTTAACAGCCGAACGGAGTGAATATGCACAGGTTATTCCTATAGTAATGTGACATACAGGTGTCAGTGGACACTGTCAACAATAATTATTTTTTTAAAATTGCGTCTCCGATTGCGTTTTAATTCCGTATTGATTGATAAGCAGTTATTGAGTAAGTTCGATTAAATAATAACCAATTTGTTCCTAAATTAGTGATTTTTAGAAATGCAGTGCACAAATTGAGTGATAAATACAAATTTTAGTTTAATAATTCTTGAGTTGTTGACGCTTGTTTTGCTGTTTGTTTGTATCTATGTTGCTATGGTAACACTTTTACCTCCGCCGGCGGAAAAGTGATAAGTAAAGCTCCGGCGGAGGAAAAATGAATCTTCACGGCCGCCTACACAGTCGAGTAATGACGGATTATCTGACGTTTGAAGAACAAAATAAGTTTTTTCATACTTTCAAAGTCTTCACCAATACTTGTGATGCTTGTAAATGAGGGCGGCAATTGATCTCCTTCTAACCATTTGAGAAAATACTTTTTTCTTCAAACGTCAGTAAATCCGTCATTACTCGACTGTGTAGGCGGCCGTGAAGTTTCGTTTTTCCTCCGCCGGAGCTTTACTTTTCACTTTTCCGCCGGCGGAGGTAAAAGTGTTGTCATAGCAACATAGATACAATACAAACAGACAACAAAATAAGCGTCAACAACTCAAGATTTATTAAACTACATTTTGTATTTATCACTCAATTTGTGACTGCATTTCTAAAAATCACTAATTTAGGAACAAATTGGTTATTATTTAATCGAACTTACACGAGCGCGCCATGAAAAGTATCACTTTTCCTCCATATAAAATAATATACTATTCATCTCGTTCTTCCCACTCATAGTAAGATGGCGAGAATTCGGATGGTATCGAAAGATGCGTGTGACTCCAGAAATGTGCGATATATGATGTTCGGAGAAAATGTTGATGCAGTTCAGATCTGCAAGGCGGGAATATGGAACCATCAATTCCTTTTTCTAAATGCTGTATTTGCTCATTATCTTTACTGCTAAATGGTTTTGTAAAGGTTTTTATACGAGCAACGTTGACGTCAATAATTCTTTCAAATGCATATAATTTATAAACATAATCTTTCAGTGCTGTAAAAAGTTGATTTTTGATTTAAATTACTATGAGGTAGATTTGAAATTTCACTCAAAGCTTGAATATATGTTGGCGGCTTTCGTAAAATGTTAAAATCACAGCCCGTTAGCGCATGAAAAGCATTGTCTCATACAACTTCGTGATATTGATGTTTCTTTAATTATTTCCAGTACCGGCATGTATTGAAATTTTTAAATTACTTTTAATGAAATTCATAATTGCAAGCATAATCACCAAAATATCAGTATCTGAGCAACTTATTATCACATGGGCATCAAAATCCACATTGCAAACATAAAACACAATTTTCGTGTCGACTTCATCGTGACCGGATACATGACAAGTGTGGTTCTATTGTTGTTATTATTTTGTTTTGTTGTACTTCATATTTATAGCAGTGTAGATTATTCACACAAAATTATTTTATTCCCAATAAATGGCGCCATGTAATCCTTTGACCAATCTTCGATAATAAATTCAATCAATGCTTCAGAGAAATTCGGTGGACGTATTTGATCTGTTCCATTTATATTTTCCCATCAAGAAAAGGATTACATGGCGCCATTTATTGGGAATAATAGTATATTATATACCTAGGTTGAGAAGAAAGCCATTATTTACCGAGCACTTTTATATCCTGAGGCGCGTAGCGCCGAAGGATATAATGTGCGAGGTTAATAATGGCCTTCTCAACCGAGGAATATAGAGAATTTTTTTTACTACTAACACTGATATATTACCATATTTGATTCGATTTGATTTTTATATTAGTCATTTTCTACTTATTTTTCAGATATTTCGAAATATCAAGTAGCCTGAAAGTTCAGTTGTCTAACTGACAGATATCGTAACAAGAAGCGTTTTTTCGCGAGCTAACTACAATTAACCACGGCATACTACAGGATACTACCAGAGTATAACAGTAGGTTTGTTATACTCGGATACTACTTTGTTTTCACGAGGATTAATTTAATTGTGGTAAGTGAGGGGAAGTTTCGTGACGTCACTATTACATCATCATTTTTCAACTACGGCTTACTACAACTTACATACGTGACGAGGTGTGGTACTCGAGGTTTGATGGAGTCATGGCGGATTAATTTTAAAACGTTAAACATGTGAAATGTTTGTTTTTCCATTCTGAACAAGTTTGTAAATTATACGTTCATGAAATTCTTCTATAGAAGCCTCATACGCATCGGAATTCCAACACAAATGTGCCCCAAATGGGATTTGGGCAGCATAAAGTATCCTGAACATATTCATCGAAAAAATACCATTAGTTTGCTTATGTCCAGAGGCCACCATTCTGTCATTAAAAATATGAGTAAACGGTCTGCACTGATCAAACTGATCATTTTCAAATAAATATGCAAAATATCTATATTCTTTTCTAGCAATGCAAGATCTAATTACGGTATTTTGGCGAAGACAGAAGCAGACAGTACAATTTGTGGCAGGGTGCCCGCTTGGCACTTACTTTAGTATTACTTGTAGTTAACCGTGGCTACTCGCCAAAAAACGCTAGTAATCTCCTGACAGCTCCATACATACAAAGTACCTTCTTTCCATCTAAATTTTGACAAAATCGCATTATTAATAAGAATATTATGGGGAGTCATGAAAAGTGAGTCATACTGTATATAATTTTTTTACTAATAGCACTGATACAATCCTCCTCATTATTTGAATTGATTAGATTTTGAAATTAATCATTTCCTACTCATTTTTCAAATAATCCGAAATGACAGCTAGTTGTCAAACTAACAAGTTTGACATTTTCCGTTTCCGTTTCATTATTGACCTATATTTTTTTAAATGTTATTATTTACCTAGGGTGAGAAATGTTACTTCTCATTTGAGGAATGGAGTAAATAATGGTGATTTATCATGTTAGTAGTAAAAAAAAATAATTTATGTGAATTATCTATACTGCTATAAATAACCACACTTGTCATGTACCGGTCACGGAGAAGCGGACACATAAAATTGTGTTTCATGTTTGCAATGTGGATTTTGATGCCCATGTGACAATAAGATGCCCAGATACTAACATTTTGGTGATTATGCTTGCAAATATGAATTTCATTAAAAGTAATTTAAACATTTCAACTCATGTTGGTACTGGAAATAATCAAAGAAACATCAATATCACGAAGTTTTATGAGACATTTTGTGCAGAATTATGTTCGTCGTTCCTCTATCGAAAAGGCAAAAAAAAAACGTTTAACACTTTACGAAAGTCGCCAACATTTACAACACTGGAAGATTATTGACGTCAACGTTGTTCGTATAAAAACCTTTACAAAACCACTTAGCAGTAAAAATAATGAGCAAATACTGCATTTAGAAAAAGGAACAGATGGTTCCATGTTCCCGCTTGCAGATCTGAACTGCATCAACATTTTCTCAGAACATCATCGCACATTTCTGGAGTCACGCACATCTTCCGATACCATCCGAATGCTCGTCATCTGACAACGGTTGAGAAGAACGTGATGAAAAGTATTTTTTCAAATAGTTTGAACGAGATCAATTGTCCCGTCAATTAGAAACATATTGATGAAGACTTTGAAAGTATGAAAAAACTTGTTTTTCTATTTTTTCAGGAAAACATGTCCATCAACATGATTTTGATAAATATTTTTTTTAGTTTCTTTTGTACAGATAACAGTGAAATAGAGGTAGGAGATATTCACGATGAGATTGAAGTAGATTATTCATCAGACGACAACCAAAGCAATGATGAAGATAATTCTTAAAACCATAAACTCATTGTAATTTTTTTTTCGATTATTTCAACAATATCTAAATAAATACTCAATTTTATGCGTTAATTATATGTGAATTTTACGTATCTATATTTCTGGTAAATCTTTTTAATTTTCGAATACCTATTTCAAGAATATCTGAATAAAAAATACTGAATTTTAAGCGTTAATGATAAACCTTTACCTTTGGTAAATTAATGAATATTTAATTGAAATTTAGCCATATAATAGTTCTAATAAACGAAAATTGGAAAATTTTAATCAGCTGAATGTATATTGAGACGTAGGTCGTCAATCGGACCACTTAGACTACCGCGCGCCCCTTGGATGTATGAGCGTAATGATACTTTATTGCTCCAGCTGATGGTCTTTGTCGTACAATACACCCAGCTGACTATTATTTTCATATTTCTACATGAGTCCTAAGTCATATAAAAAAATATCACTCGGTTATAAATCAATTTTTTTTTTTCAATTTTATTACCACTTCTCATGACCAGCTGACGTACAACGTTGCTTCCGGCACGCAGCTGACTATTTATTTTTTAAACTATGTAACATAGACAATTTATCATAAAAAATTCAACCGGTCTAAAATAATTCCGAATTCCATTTTTTTTTACAACTATCTCATCTTCCCACCGCAGCATCCAGCGCCGGTAGCCCAGCTGACGGTCGGTTCAGTGGTTGTCTATATGGGAACATACTATATAAGTTAAATTCAAGCGGTCTCAAATACATGCCAAAAATTGACGCTGGCTCCCGGACTATATAGAAACCCTGTCCTGTGTGGGAAATTGCGTAGTAGTTACTATGGATTAAAGTTTATGTCCAAACAATGCAGTAAAGATGTTCTGTTAACTCTCTATTACGCGAATTTTCACAGTCATCTAAGGTATGGTATAATCAATTGGGACAATAGTGTTCAAATAGATAGGGTATTTTTACTACAAAAATATGCAGTGCGAATAGTTGCAAATTTGGATTTTAGGGAAACTTGTCGCAATGCATTTAAAAACTTAAAAATTTTAACCCTAGTCAATATTTACATTCTAGAAGTCACTGCATATGTTTTAAAAAATAAATCAAAATTTCTTGCACATCAGACGAATCATTCTTATGACACAAAATTTGGAGATTTGTTACAACCAAAGTCATATCAAACAGCTCTATACCAAAGAAATTTTTACTACAACGGCTGTAAAATATACAACACTCTAAATGACGAAATTAAATTCTCGCCTAATGTATACATTTTTAAATCTAGGTTGAAAAAGGTACTCTATGAGAGAAACTGTTACAGGTTGGAGGAATATTTTTTATAACTTTTACTGCTTCTTTTTATTTTGTGCTTGTATTATGTATTATGTTAAATTATGTGTATTCTCTGTGCAGTTTTATCCATTCTATGTATTTATACTTTTACTATGATTTTTTTTATATATATACCAATTTTTGACGTGTTTCTGTATTTATTTATACTAAATGGAGAAATAAACATTATTATTATTATTATTATTATTATTATTAAACATACGATCGACAGTGGAAGTGCTCACCCCATACGGCAGCATCCTCGGAGGTTACCAGTGACGAAGCAGCACGGGGTTACCACATTAGTGGCGAAAATGCTTGACGATGGAATTATTGAAGAGTCATCAAGCCCATGCATGGTAATCTCATGTTGTCCTAGTTACCAAGAAAGACGGGACTACCCTGAAGGACAGCTATCCACTTCCCAGAATTGATGATACTAGCAGGTTCTCGCTGGTTTTCAACACTC
>MU187678.1:26178-51712 GCA_016904865.1 Pissodes strobi | reverse complement strand
AATATAACTTTAAGGTTAAGCACAGGCCAGGGAGATTGCATAATAATGCAAATGCTTTATTCAGACGACCATGCTAGGATAACTGTTACCATAGTGAAATAATAGGTCAACGTGAAAGAGTTACTTCCATTAGACAAATCAAGTTTGAGATCAGCAGTGGAGAGCAACTTAAAAAGGATTAGCTTGATGATAGTGAAATATCATTACTGCTAAAAGCTAAAGAAAAACATCAACCAAGACCAAGCTGGAGATATATTCCAACGAAGGGGTTTACTTTTGAGATTCAGTGGGCTCAGTGGGACTCCCTAGTAGTTGAAAATGAACTGCTTAAACGAGGCTGGAAAAGCGCCGATGAAAAAGTAGTGAATACATCGTTAGAGATACCAAGGAAGAAGATACCGGAAGTCCTGGAAGATGTCCATAATGGAAAGTCTGGTGCTCATCTCGGAGCGAACAAAAAAATTTACAAAATCCGTGACAGATTTTACTGATTTTATTTTACCTATTCTACTGGACATAAATAGCGCACAGAACGCGTGTAGTTTTAGTTAATCATTGAGTGCTGAATTATAAAGATCTATTAGTTGTAAAGTTATAGAAGTAGTTTAGTGTGTTAAATTGTATAGAATGATAAAATATAAAGAGAGCATTATTTGAAAGTATCAAACGTTGTGATTTTGTCAGAACCCACGGTAAAACGTAACAATATGACTGAAGTTTAAGCTGATCGCAGCCGCAAAATCCATTTCATTAAACCTAAAGGAAAGAAAGAAAACGTGACAAACTAAGTGTAATTATTAAAAAATCGTAAAAATATTGTTAAAATGGTATCTACTAAAATTGAGTAGAGACAATAGTAAATTGGAGCAATTTTTGCAGTGAAGTTGCACAAAATATTACTATGAAAATTCAGAAATACTAGGAGGAACAAACAAAATTGTAGATATGGATGAAGCAAAATTTGGAAATGCAAAATACCAGTGAGGAAGATGTATCCAGAGCTAGGGGATTCTAGGAGGAATAGAAAAAGGTTCTTAACTTTATAAATAACATAACTATTAGTATTAGTCATTAACTGAACTGCAACTGCAGAAACATCAGTTCTTTCATTCCTTACATGGCCTGTATGTGCAGGTATCAAGATCAGTGTAATTTTATTATACCTACCTAGTTTGGTGAGTAGTTTCTGGCAGTTTCATACTAACTGGTTAAACAACAGCTTGAGTCAAGAGCTTTCAAAGCCCTTTGACTATACGAGAATATCTTCATTGATCTGCCTTTCCAGTTTCCATCAATGAGCTACTATGCAGTCATTTTAATAGCATACCATCGTTTGTCTTGAAGTCTTCAATGAACCAACTATTATCTGTTGGTCTTCGATGTTCTAAGTCTTTCGCACATTTTCCTTCACTGGTATGAGGACGTCAAAAGCATGATTGCAATTAGCTTCAATAGGCATAACATCTGAAGGTACACCCAGCATACTATCTCGTTTATTAGCGTTCTGCAGCTTGCTGAGTACCACGATGATAGCCTGCAGATTGTTGATCAGTGCCTGTACCAATCTATACGTAGTCCATCTTGTCTCTCTGTCCAGAATTATTTGGAGACTAGCAGCTAAACCATAGGCAAAACAAATGATCCCAAGTCGACCCGAACGAATTTCGAAGTCAATCTTAACTTCAAGCAATACCCTCTAATCCAAACAAAACTAACCCAAATTTAGAAAAATAAATAAACATAACCTTAATTTTTTTTTCAAAAGTCTCTTACCACCGACGGGAATCGAACGCGAGACGCCATATATCGGAAATTCAGAATCGTACCACTAGACTACGAGGCTTCCTGGAAGTATTTCGTCAGACCGTACAGACAAGGGTAAATAACGAAACTCGTTCGGGCCGACTCGGGATCATTTGTTTTGCAGGGGGTTTAGCTACTATTTATTTGGTGGAAGAGCGAGGCTAATTACCATACCATGTCTTTGCCAGGCGAATAGTCTGATTCTCGCTGAGCTCTGTTTACTCTTAGAGTACCAAGCTACTGTTTCATATGCTATGACCGTAATATATAGCCACTGCATTTGTTTACGACCTAAGCTAGTAGAGTGCTCTATGCTTTGCCGCAAATGCATCTGCAGGTACAAAGTTTTGCGACTATTTTATCCAGATCTGCAATGCAGTTAAGTGTTTTATCTTGAATAATTCTCGGATATTTCGCTGTATTTGCAAATGAAATGGTTTCTCCTTTGAGCGAAGGTGGACTTAGGTTTTCCAGTTTTGTGTGAAACCACACAAAACTGTAATTAATTATTCATATAGTTGTTCCTTTTCACACTAGACTATAGACCACAGTAAACACTTCTTGAAGATCTTCTGAGATAGTTCTTTGTGAGTTCCTTCTTATAAGTATTGCTAGTTCATCTGAGCATGCGACATGCCTGCATCTCCACATCCCATAGTTTGCAAGATAGGTTATGTTTTCTTAGTAAAAATTTACTAAAACACTCTAATTGCAATTTTAGTAACTGTATATATACCCACAAGATTTATGCTTGATCAGTATTTTTTGATGCAGTCTTTTTTTTATTCAGTACAAAAAACTGGCATTCCATATTTAGTATAATTGGGAACATATAATATATTATAAACTTATAACATTATTTTGTTCAAAATAGTTTTCTTAGGTTTTCATTTGATAAGACCCCTTGCCTTTATACAGGTACTTGGTACAGGGTGTTCATTTATTTTTGGCTGCAACCTAGAAGCTAAATTACAAGTAGTAGGTAAAAGGTGTAAGTTCAAAAGTTATAGGTTTTTTGCCTATTAACCCAAACTAACAGAAACTATGTGATGAATCAATGGTCCATCACCGAGAGCGGGGAAAGGACAACTTATTTTATCTCATTTAAATGATTTGAATCAGGGAAAATGGGCCAGAATCGAAGAACATAAATATTTTTCAAGCGAAAACAGCGATTTCTGCCGATTTGGGAGATTTTGAGCTAAAATTTTACTTTAAACATCAAAATCTTATAGCCTTTGCGGTAAACAATTTCAAAATATTTGTTTAAATTGTAATTATACGGCTTAAACTAATTATTTAGATATCGCACGGTATTTTAAGTTTTATTTGTTATCGAAGTGAAAACTTGATTGGGTGCGTTCAGCATTTTTTCTGGGTAGGTAGAGATATAGATATTTAATTTATATAGAAGCGCACTTCCAATGATAAATATGTGAATATTAGCTGGAGGTCTTCACCGAGCTAGGGTCGCGTGGTTTCAGTTTAATGTATAGTAATCTAATAAATGCTTTGCTCATCGAAATAAAACTGGCGCAGTCGGTAGGATAATTTTATTATATTAAAATTATAAATAATAACCAAAGAACACTTCACAAAGAACTAACTTCACAAAAAGTAGTTCTTACCCAATTATCAGAAAACAATGTTAAACAACTTGAAGTTGTAAAGACCAATTAAAACAATATCCTATAAATAAATTAACCCTGTTACTGAAAAAATTCAAGTAACTTCTACTGCGTTACAGCTTTCTTTATTATTTGAAGATTTAAATAAAAAAAATGTTATAGTTCAAACTATTTATGCTAATATGCAAACTTCAAATAAGTTCGCAGAACTCAGTATATTATACTTTAGTATACTTAAGTTATCAGAATTAAATAAAACATTAAGTATTATTGACCCTAAACATAGGATTCCCTTTGATAACATGATTAAGTAGGTATTACGAGACTGCATATGCACGAGCGATAATTTTTCAGAATTTAATAATCTTTGAAATTCTTATCCTCGAAATATTATTGCCCGAGGGTTTCAAACTGTATGAAGTAATGCTACGTCAACAATAATATAACAATTTGCAGGCAGTTCTATTTTAGTAATAACAGATAAAAAGTAAAAAATAAATATGTTTTCTCCTCACGAAACGCCTATCGAAAATATTGATATCTCTGTATTAATTTTTCCTTAAAAATGTACAATAACTCAACATTTTAATTGAAAAAATCAAAAACAAAAACACTTTGAATAAAATTACCTGACATACAAATTAATCTTAATTATCCAATTGATATCAAGACAATCGATATTGAGGAAATTTCTTAATTTGAACAGAACGTACGGAAATTCAAAATTCACGATCTTGAAGATATCAACTATGTACCATTGAGTGTATCAGTATACACTATTATTTTAGTAGTAATTATAATACTTATAATATTCATTATAATTATTAAATACAAATATAAGAAAGTATTACCCAAAATCAATATTAATAGACGTAGAGCCAGCGCCGAAAAATGTATCTGAATTTACTAAAGCCAGTTTTTTGACAGTTGATTGTAGTAGTTGTGTACATAAACATACTGCGGTCAGTCAAGCGAAACTTAGAACAGGGAATTAAGATACGTTGTCAAAGCTGTCAAGATTACTTAGGAAATGCAACGAGTTTACTAAAGCTGAAAATCGTTATACACGTTATATATATATTACATATAAATAACAATGATGTTAGTTAGTCAGTTGAATCACGGAACCGAGCTGGTCAGCCTGCCCCAATATATGTAAAAAAAATAAATTACCTGCAATTCATTTACTAAACTCCAAAATTGTTCCAAGGGTGTAAAACGTCGTATTAATCATAAAAAAAATATTCAGTCAACTATCTTGTGGGACAGTAGCCGTCAGTCAGCAAAAAAAATAAATAAATATTTCGGTTGCGCGAGGGACCGCGCAGGTGGGCGCGGCGGCTCGCTCTTTTCGTGATGACTAATCAGTAGCGTAACTAAGGGCACGCAGTTGCGGGGAGGCCCCGTAGTTTTGGAGGCCCCTGGGGCGATTTTACTAAATATATACTATTACAGCCCGGCGGCACGCCTCGAATCCGCCCTATTGGTCATTTCAATGAATAGTCTACCTCAACTCGACAGTCGCGTCTAGGTGCACCAAAGTGAAGCTTGAAGCATATGTACGTGCTAATTCAGAAAACGCAAATATTTTTAACTGTTGTTTTTTCTTGATTCAGGGCATGCCTTGGGTTAGTTTTGCTTGATTGCGCTCCCGCAATGAGCGAAGAGCCATGCGTGAAGTGAAATATTAGAACGACTTAAAATGGGCAGGTCCGAAGCTCGAAACTTTGGTGTACCGTAACAGAATGACTTTTGGCGCTGCTCGCGATTAGATTTTACAATGATGCGCTGAGGAAGATTATACATTGAAATGACTAATAACGCGCGTTGGGGCTCGTCGCTGTGCTGTAATGGTATATATTTAGAAAACTCGCTCTCGTGGGGCTCCAGGCGCCATCGCCAGCGCAAGAAAAGAGTTCTAAACTAAAAGATAATACTTTAACTTATGAACCTCATAATACATACCTACCATTGAAAAAGTGGAAGAATAGTATCGCATTTTAAGCACCAACTAAACCCTAAACTTTCCATAATAAATACACAATGTGGTGAGTTTGCAGTTATTAGGAAATGTAAATATTGCGTTTTGTTTAAATAAGGCAGGACAAATAAATATTCACAAAGACATTAATCACTGGGAATACTAGTGACTATAATTTCGATGACCACAGCGGAAGCTGAAAGGTGCTTTTCAACTTTGAAGTTGATTAAAACATAGTTAAGAAATTCTATGGGGAATGATAGACTAAATGCTTTAGATATGTTACATATTGAGAGTGTTATGGTCGAACGAATTTCAGATTTTAATAAAAAAGTTATTGGAAAATTTATTTTGGACAAAAACAGGCGAATTAAATTTCACTTTAAAAACTAGGAAACAGCAAGGTCGAAGTGCTAACCACCGACAAAAATATTTACAATAATCCTTTTTGCCATAAAACTTTGATATTTTTATGAACGTTTTCGAAAGTCTCTCTTTCTCCAACATTATTGATTTGGATAAAAATTGGGCGTGACACCCCCAAAATGTTTAGCGTCCGACGGGCTTTTTCGTGGTGGCACCAAATGCCTTCTCGCCCTGCGCCCTCCCACTTTATAAACCCACGAGCCGCTTCTGGATAGTATTATCATCATTTGTCATGGGCCTTGAGCAAATTCTTGCAGGGGGGAGGGATTTAAAGTTACGCCACTGTGACTAACTTTGTCTTAAACTTTTGTAATTAATAAAATTTTTCTTTATTACATTACATGGAATAAATCATTATAAATGAATATTGAAAATTTTAAAAACCCAAAATATTTTATTTAGTTTGCATTATTATTTTGATATTAATAAGATACATTGGGGTTATATGGCCCACTTTCAAATATATTGCCCATAAGAGTATTATTTAATAATTTAAACAACTGATTTTTCCTACTAATGTTTATTATCCAATAAGTAAAATAAAAACATATTCTGATATACAGTTACTCATAACGAAAAATAAAAACACCTATTTATTAAAAACATGCAACATGGGCCATATTTCCGACATTAAGGCTAATATGGCCCAGTAAAAAATAGCGGGATGGAAATATGGCCCAAGTTTATGGTGAGCAATTTGGACACACAAATTCTTCAATATCATCCACGGTGAGTCCGACACATTCTTCGTGAACCCATGTAGGACATGCTTAAGATTATTCTTGTCTTTCTCTCTGGCTTGTCTTTCTTTCATCCTTAACCCTTTAAATATTATCGTTGGCGGAACTGCATAACCCAACGCACTTACACATGCTACTACAGTACAATTTTCTGCAGGGTTAGCCTGAAGCCCTTTTCATCAATATTGAAGATACGCTCTGGAGACTGTTTTATGCCAAGCTCATCTAAGCTTCATTCCAACTTATTAAAGTGATCTTGAGCAATTGCAGGATTTAATTTTTGGGCTCGTGCTGGATTTAAACTTTGAGCTCTTCTTTCAGAGAGATTGTTGTGCCTTCTTAAGAATGATTTATACCCAATCATATCTCGCCATTTCCAACGATTTTGGAGTTATAGGGACACCCATATTAGCCAGTCGTAGAGTTCTAGTAACGAGAGCTTGCTCCTCCTCTTCCGACAAGTTGCTTTTTCTTCCTAGTTTTCTTTTACAACTTCCTGATTTAATATGGTGTGGTTCTAGGAATCCCGGATTGTTTTTCGACATCTCTTTGTGACATAGGTACCTTTTTTAATTAACATAAGGGCTTCACTCATCATATCTTCCGTCCAATTGGCACGTATTTCCCTATTTTTCTTCTCCATAGTCTGAAAAATAAACAAAAAAAATCATGATAAAAGTTTAGGACGAAAGTAAAACTTGCACGGAAATAATTATGGCCCACCTAAAGAAACATCCCGCCCAGTCGATTTTGCAAATTTGATGTTATATATTGAAAAGGGAAAAACAAAATTTAAATCCGATCTGGTAAAATGCTATCTAAAATTGTTCTATGCTGCATATGCACTGACCGGTCCTTCCCATTAAACACCGAAATAAATGCCCATCAAAAATACAACATTTTATAAGAAATATCGTTAAAAAAGCATTCACAGCTGCCTCGTTGTTTAACTGAACTATTGTCAACGAAATTAGGAGGAAGATATCTCTAAACCTTATAATAGAATTCGTATGTTCAGTCACTGGTTGCTCGATGACGCCACATGTCCAAGAAAAGCAGGGTGGGCAATATTTTCGCCCTGCCCGTATTACCGTTAGGTACCCTAGGTATTTCAGACGGAAAAGAACATTTATTTTAAAATAATAATAGAAGGTATTGACAACACTACTTTATTCATCAATCAGAATCTTGGTCATCAGATTCTTCAACTTGGCTGTCATCCGAAATTGTTCCTGATTGACTTTCTGATTGGGAATCTAAAAAATAAATAATGCCTTCTCTAATTAGGTATAGAGTGTCTAGATATAACGTCAATATTATTTTTTGCATACGTACTTACCTGAGTTTTTCTGCGGAGGTTGAATACCGAGATCGGTGATCAACTGTGGTAATTGATTACCTCAATTCTGGTGCTCTGAACAAATGCAGGTTGCATGGCAATAAAGTACAAAGCCGCCTCCGACGCCAACGCCGTGCCGCGCCGCATAAGGGAAGTGCTTATTAAACGAAATGTTTTTTTTTTGCTGACTGACGGGTGTTGTCCCACATGAGAGTTGACTGAATATTTTTTTTATGATTAATACGACATTTTACACCCTTGAACAATTTTGGACTTGGAGTAAATTAATTGTAGATAATTTTTTTTTTACATATATCGGGGTTGACTGACCAGCTCGGTTCCGTCATTCAACTGACTGACTAACATTACTGTTATTTATATGTAATATATAATATGTATAACGATTTTCAGCCTTAGTAAATTCGTTGCATTTCCTATGTAATCTTGACAACTTCGACAACGTATCCTAGTTCCCTGTTCTAAGTTTCGCTTCACTGACCGCGGTATGTTTATGTACACCACTACTGTAATCAACTGTCAAAAAACTGGCCTTAGTAAATTCATAGAATTTTTTCGGCGCTGGCTCTTAATCTATAAGCTTAGTAGGAATCCTCAGAAATGTCCCTGTTTTGGAGATTCTTAAGGAGGGGGGAATTATATTATAAGCATTTATTCATTTTCTATATAAACACATTGGCAATGCAGTATTGCCATTTCATTACAATGGTGCTGAATTAAGTACAAAATGACTAGATTCGGTACTGCAGTAGAACTTTTTGAAAAACCCCGAAACTCAGTGCGAAATTCAAAAATCAGAAAAATGTCACAATTGTTGTTAATTTGGGATTTGCTTGTATCTATGTGCCGCCATAGATTAATTATTATGGCTAAAAGAGCTTTTTAAACTGAAAATTATTATGTGATGCGTTTACTGCCATCTATCAGTAAAATTAATTAATTATTTAAAAAAGTGGCTGAATATTTATTTTCGACCTTATTATCTTACCAATTAACTTTTGTTGTTTTACTTTCTTTATTTTAAATATAAGTTTATTGTTTTATTTGAACTTTGATTCAAATTTTATTTTTTAGTATACATAGTATAATTAAACATGTTTAAAAAGTAAGTAAGTAAGAAAAAGAGTCACCACCCAAAAAGATGACTGGTTTTTGGTGTCCACAAGTTTGCGAACTATATAACCCATAGAATTCATACCTACTAAATAACAAAATACAGATTTGGAATATCTTCCTAAATGGCTAAGTATAGTTTAAAATTAGTACCTGAACCTCATAGTCATATTGCTTATAAATCTAGAACGATACCTTTCGTAGCATAGGGAGTTAAGTAGATTATGTTTCGAATTACATAACTGCTGCATAGTCTGTCCTAAAAGATAGAAGTTAAACTTCTTCCTTAACAGCTATAAATACTGTTAAATTATTAGAAATATTAGTATGCCGCGTCTTCTTCTGGTCGTTCCCACTAATAGATACGTAAATGCTATATAGACAAAGCTAAGCCACGGCACATATAACAACCAACAATATCACATCTTCTTTTTTCGCATCTGCGCAAGTCCGCGCGCAAGATATTCCTTGGCAGGAAACCCAAACTGCCGCCAGCGGCGTCGTGTTTTTAAGACTAGTTTATATTACTTGCTGTTGGAGTTAAATCGAAACCATAGGCGTGTATTTGTCAAATAATTGACATTGCTAGAAACGAACGTTGTTTATGACATTGTGTAATGGGCCGTATTAAGCTTCTGCGGGGCCCGGGGCTCCGTTTATATGTGGGGCCCCCTTTGGAGGGGGCCTATCATTTATAGGATACCCAAAATTGGTATAAAGAAAGGGAAAAATGTATTATTTTCGGATTTGCACACTCGTGTAACTAAAAAGCACTGCATAACTAATCATAAACCATATTTATATATTAAAAGTATATTAAAAAATATACGTATATTTACATGGATTTTTTTTCTAGCTTTTAAATAGAAAATGTTCCTATTATATCATCAAAGCTCAGTGAACACAAAAGATCATTCTCAAGACTCATTAAAGTTAAATGGGAAAGTCTGTCTTCACCCATACTTGTTCTGTATTTGTTCTTTATGAATGACAATTTTGAAAACGATCTTTCGGTTTCACAGTTAGTGATCGGAATACATAAATAAATCCTTAAAGCTATATAAACTTCCGGAAACACATCTAACACATCTTTTTCACTTAAAAGGCTTAAATGGAAAGGGACACTGGTGATAGGTTTATTATTTTTTAATGTTTTTAAATATGCAGAAAACTGAAGTAGTTCTTCAACCAAGTTGTCTCCTAAATCATCAGACTAGTGAAAAATTAGGTTTCCAGCTTTAGTAGTTATCTCAAGAGTTATCTCTTCAGTACAAAGGATGGGTAATTAACCAATGAATCGAAAAATGTCGCTGACTTCCTTGTAAGCTATATTACGTTTTTCAAGCTCGGATCGAATTATATCTATTATCGGTAGGTACGATTCTATGCGAAATTTATCTTGACCTTGTCGCGTTATTTCTGTTGAACCATCTGCTAATTTTTTGATGCCTCTACGTTCATACCCATCTCTGTAAAACATATTTAAAACTGAAGACATACCTTTGGCTTTTTTCGCGTAGGTCGCGAACAACGTCTATCAACGACACTAACATTTTTTGCCCTGTTATGACATCAAGACCGGGTTTTTGTAGGTACTTGTGGCATCAAATCGCTCCAACAATTGATTCGAGAAGGTAGTCATAAAAGCTGTTTCAAGTCTTGTCATTTTTTCTGTAATGAAAATGCGTCATCTTTCGTATCTTTTTTTTCTGAAGGGCTATCGGCTAATTGTATTGAAAATGCCATCATAATTGCTGACGAGAGATTTTACTGCTTGTTCGCGACAGGACCATCGTGTCACAAAGAGTGACTTTACAACTAATACTTTGCGTTCACTATTTTCTTCATTTTGTTGTTTGATGTTTTTAATTAAAATTCTCCAGCGATGTGTAGATGCAACAAAAAAAAGCATAAAATTTCTGCAAAAAACCAAAAAAATTTATGGCTTCAACAGATTCATCAACGCTGGATTCTCCAACTAAATTTAATGAATGAGCTGCGCAAGGGATATAACGGGCAAGTTCATTCCTTTTCTTGATTTCTGCTTGAAGACCTTTATATTTGCCAGACATGTCACTAGCATTGTCATAAGTTTGTCCTCTGCAATTTTCAATTTTCACGGAGTTGGTAAGTAAAAGAAACAAAATTTCGTCCTGCCAGCGATTTTCCTGTATGACTATGAATAGGAACAAATCAAAGAAATCGATCTAGAACTTTTCCATTCCAACAGTATCTAAATACAACAGACAACTGATCTACATGAGAGAGGTCAGGTGTAGAGTCTACAATTATAGAATAATATTTTGCCTCTTTACAGTGGCGTAGCTAGAAATGTGGGCGCCGGGGGGCAAGCCTATTCGCTGGCGCCTAAAACAAACCTATATTTTGTGTATATACACAAATTAATCAAAAACTAATACATCATAATATTAAACGTATATTTTTGAAGTGAAACTTCTTAACGCGCACCGGGCGTAAAATTTGAAGGTCGCGATCCCCACCCACGGCGGGCGAGCTGGCAGGGAACGGAAAACGGTCACGGACGTTTATTGTGATATCTTTGTTAGTTTACAAGTTAAAATTACGGGATTTGCTCTATTATCTTGTCAAGACATAAGCGAAACTTTTATGTAGAATAGTTTTTTTTTTCATTTAGGCCTTCGCTTTTTGTTAATTGAGTGATACCTATATTTAAAAAAACTTCTTTTTAACCAAATCCGTTAAGATATGTATAAGCCTAGGGCGTCTAATTATTGTGATATCTTTGTTAGTTTACAAGATAAAAATATGGGGTTTGCACTATTACCTTGTCAAGACATAAGCGAAACTTTTATGAAGAATAGTTTTTTTTCATTTAGGCCTTCCCTTTTTGTTAATTGAGTGATATATTTAAAAAAAAACAACTTTTTAACCATATCCTATAAGATATGTATAAGGCTAGGGCGTATAATTATTGTGATATCTTTGTTAGTTTACAAGATAAAAATATGGGGTTTGCTCTATTACCTTGTCAAGACATAAGCGAAACTTTTATGGAGAATAGTTTTTTTTTTCATTTAGGCCTTCCCTTTTTGTTAATTGAGTGATATATTTAAAAAAAAACTACTTTTTAACCAAATCCCAGGCTAGGGCGCTTAAGTTTAAGAAGTTTCACTTCTGACATGCGCACACAGTGCACACGCTTTTTTTTATTTACAGGAATATGAATATAAAATATATAAACGGCAACCAACCAACAGGTACATACATATTTAAATATAAACGTTAACTAAACATCTGTAACCTTAATTAATTAATTAAACATTGGAGTCTTTCTTCGGTTTTAAATCGACGTAAATTGATCGATTATTTGATCAAAATTAATTTTTGGACAAATTCATTTTCTATGCTTAGTATTGCTAGGCTATATAGACTTGTCTGGCTAATGGTACCTCCTAAATACGAAACTCTAAAAAACACATACTTTTTACGACCGAAATTTTCGGAGTAAATCGCATGCCGCCTTACGCAGCGTTTTTACAAATTTGCTTGTACCAAATGCCGCCGCGCCGGGATGCATATTTACACATCCTAACATACGACGGCACGAGGGTGCTGAAATCGGTTAAGTTTTGTAAGCGTTTGTAGCGCTACAAAAGCTATCGCGCCATGTCTTCGCGATGCAATCAATTTGCGGCAAGAGCCCTCGTAGTCGAGAGGTCTAGATGGTTAGGTCTCAATTCGGCGGCTATTGGCGGCCTAGATTCAAACCCCGTTGCTTTTTTTATTTTTTTTTTAGGTTAATTTTCTAAACAGTTTTTTCTTGATTTTGGGTATGTCTTGGGTTAGTTTGGGTTAGCACCTGGTTAGTTCCCTATTCTTGAGCCCCTGTAGCGAGCGAAGCGAGCGGAGGGCCATGCGAAAAGTGAAATATTATATAACAGCGTGTTCCAGGTGCCCAAATCAGTGAGCTTTTGTAGCGCTACAAACGCTTACAAAACCTAACCGATTTCAGCACCCTGGTACCATTGTATGTGAGGATGTGTAAATATGCCGCCGGGATATATCTTTTTATTCCACATAGAATAAATAATAAATACCTGACACAAAATGTATTGGTTGGGTAAAAAGTTTAATACATATTTTGGTCTTTGATCTTTGATTGTATTATAATTTAATTAATTTAAAAACTCAGTTAAGGCCATGAGCATTGTTAACATTAGCATATTTATAAAGTCGGAGCGGCGCCTAATTTCACTTGGCGCCGTGGGGCCTTGCCCCCCCTGGCCCACCCGGTAGCTACGCCACTGCCTCTTTAATTTCATTTATAATTTTGTCAAACAGTTTTTTGCCCATATGTCTGATCACTTCTTCACAAACGATATTAGAGAGATAGGACACTCTGCCTTTGCTCTTCTGTCCAAAATTTTCCAAATGTTGGCATAAAAAAGGGTCGAATTTGAAATTAATTCTAGAATTCCTAAATAGTTGCCATTATGTGGAGAACCTAATTTTTCGTCATCACCTCGAAACGCTAGACCCCTTTGCGCAATAAATTTGACAACCTCAACAACACGTTTAAAAACATTTTTTCAATAAACGACTTCTTTGTTTAATGATTTTGTTATTTCTACATCTATTTTGGAAGAAAATAAATACGTTTTCCAGGTAAAAGGTTTTTAGGATGCTCCACAAAATGCTCGTGAGATTTTACTTTTTCCTCTATGCCTTTTTCCAATCAGAAAATCCGGTCCGGTTGTAAATAATTTTTTTATCTAAACAAACAGTTTACAAACAAAACAATAAACTGATCCATTTGATTTTGAATACATTAACCATTTTCTTACATAATATGATTCCCCGTTTGATTGTCGACTTTCGAAAAGTTCCACTGATAAAAATTGATTTTGTTTTTCGTATTTTCTTATTGATGCTTCAAACTTTCCATCATTATTGTGGAAGTAATCTGGACCTTTTTTCAAATAAGCTTGTCTAACATAATCATTCATTTTTGGTTGCCATAATGCTGGGTCTTGCTCAATTCTTATTCCTTCCGGATGAAAGACTTCAATTTTAGTTTCAAGATGTTTCTGATTGCTCAACAGTTTCTTGCTCATTGCTGTTTTTGTCACTTGACAATACTAGTGAAATTGAACACCTAGGCAGTTTTTGATTATCTGGATTTTTATCTAACCCAGACTTTGAACCTGAATGGATCTCGGTCTCGCAAATGCGAAAGAAGTCTGTGACTTTGGGCAATTTTCTAGTTTTATCAGCCTTCTCTTCTTGAATCTGTAAGTACATTTAAAATGCATTTCTTAGAAATAACAAATCTGATAAAATTACAACACTTAGCCCAAAATTAGGAAATCTGGCAACAGTTCCGATATCATTGTACTATTCTGCAAAGTGAAATTTCTTAACACGCGCCGGGAGTAAAATTTGAAAGTCGCAGCACGGCGAGAGGGCAAGAGAAAGCGTTACGATGTTTTATTGTGATATCTTTGTTAGTTCAGAAGCAAAAAATATGGTATTTGTTCTATTACCTTGTCAAGACATAAGCGAAACTTTTATGAAGAATATATATATTTTTTTCATTTAGGCCTTCACGTTTTCTTAATCGAGTGGTATACTTAAAAAGACTACTTTTTAACCAAATTCGTTACGATATGTATAAGGCAAGGGCGTTTAAGTTTAAGAAGTTTCACTTATGATATGCGCACATAGTACACAACCATTTTTTTACTCTAGATATGAACTTAAGCCGTTTTCACCTATTTAGGTGTTTCAATTTTTTTTTTACTTACATTTTACATTCCATAATTTACACCCTATAATCTCTCTATTTAAGTTAGGAGACTTTTGTTTATTTTAAAATAGGTTTCATTTCTGAATTTTTATTTGTAATAATCACGCTAACTCTTACCTTACGTTTTGCAGCTCCACTAAGATATTTCCTGCTACTAGACATTTCTTAACTGGATTCGAGAATCGAGCACAATTTTAAACTTAACTTTATATAAACTATTTTTGCTTTTATCACATGCACGCACTATTTAAAAGAAAGTTTTACGTAATTCAGGATCGAACAAGAAAAATTAAAATAGCTGTCTATTTAAAAGTAAAAACAAAAACAAAAACGCCGGCCTGAGAGTTTTGTTATTTTTCTCGCTGTTGCCATCTTGTGGTTTTTCGGGATTAATTTTATTAATAATTAATAATTTTTTATTAATGTTGCCAATATGAATCTTAAAAATAGTTCTTGATGTACCTGGTGTGTTAAAATATCAATAATGGACTAAACCAAATCTTTGAAAAATAAAAATAAAGTTAGTGTAGTATATAATCAGGACAACACTGTAAAATTAAAAGTCAACTACAACCGTGCTGGCAATCCCTTGTTGGAAGATGCATTTTTATAAAAGCCGTGGCCGCTCTGTGTCGGCTTCTTTTGCAACGATTTCTAATAGTTTGCCGATTTTCACTGCGGGGTTTGTTGCAGGGCCTGGTTTTTTTTTACTGTAGTAGATATGTGAGGAAATATAATATCGCTGTCGTATTGTTTGGGGGCCCCTTGTAATGATGGGGCCCGGGGCTATAGCCCCCATAGCCCCCCCCCCCCCCTAATCCCGGGCGCGGGGTCACGCAAACAATCATGGTGTTTAAGCAATAAGAACTTGTACAAACCAGAGATTTTCTTCCAAGAAGTATTTCTTTAGATTTCCTGCTCATACAACAAGGTATACATATACTCGTATTTCATAACCCATTGATATTTGAAATTTTATATTACGGCTCTGTCAAACGAAAATCATAAACTTATATATATTTCAAATCCAGCCCTGACTTTTCCTACCCAACTGACATTAGCAAGGTCAAATTTAATTTTTCGCCGGACAGGTCGAGTACTATTGCTGGTTGTTATATGTGCCGTGGCTAAGCATTCGTTTCCCCCACTACCTGCCGTCTTTCAATCAAGCGTGTGAGTATCCCCCCTCCTGTGGCTGTTGACGTACTCTTCGAACTCCCCTCACTCGATCGGAATTTTTGTAAAGCTCGAAAATTGTCGCCTTCCCAGCAAGGAAATTTCACTTCAACAAGTTACTCAAAATTACCTAATCCTTCAATAAATGTATTTTTTTAATTTCATAGAAAATTAAATATCCCTTATTTCATGTTTATCAGGCAAACTGTTGTCTATTACTCCCCCTCAGTTGTAGGCTTTTTGAGTAAGACCGCTTCGGCTCTGGCTCCAGTATGTAAATAACCAAAGTGCTATTGTTTAGTGATCCTATCGAAGCCGAAAAACCTAAAAGAGCTCGAAAATGCTCGACGTTTCGAGAAACGAATCTGCTCCCGTTGTCAAGAACGAAAAATCTAAAAATGAAAATGTTCACTAAATGCAATTAAAACAGTAAAATGCTCGTGCACTTTGTCAGGTTTTGAGTTGGCTTTGACAAGATGACAAGAATAATGTCATACATATTGTTATGTACAGCAGATAGTACCTATATGTCTTGATATTGATAAACTGTTTATAGGACGGCTTCCGCCATTTTTTATAATAGTTTTACTGTGACGACCAGTATGACGTGACGCCACGCCTTGGATGGCGTGCAAAATATGTAGCTCAGATTTGGGATCGATCTACGTTAGGTGAAAAGAGATGCTAAAGACACTTTAGTTAAAAACAATAACAATGTCTATGGTTCAAGAAAATTTACACTCCACCCGATTACTAAGGTGCGCATTTCTTTTCGATTGAGGTTTACTTTTGAAATGTTTATAGGTCTTGTTAGACATTTTGTTCGTGAACTCTCTATTAAAACCAGAAAAACATTTTACATTAAACATATACAGAACAGAATAGACTCGTAATTTTACATCAACTAAAAAACATGACAGATGACATATCATATACAATGTTGGCACTTTAATACTTGAGATACTACCATCACTATCTCAAAGAATTCCTAACTTCTGAACAAAATATAAATGCTTAATTCTTGGTAAACCCTTGGTTAATATATCAGCTACCAATTCATTAGTCTGCTGATACTTATTAGTAATGCCATTTTTTGTTACACATTCTCTAATAAAATGGTACCTAACATCAACGTGTTTAGACCTTTTGTGAAATACTGGATTTGTGGCAAATTTATGTGCACTCTGGTTATCATTAAAAACCGTGACAGAATTATTAAAACCTACTAACTCATCTAAAAGATTTTTTAGATAGACTGCTTCATTTGAGGCTTGACTAAGACCTATGTATTCTGCCTCAGTGCTACTTAATGCAATTGATTTTTGTTTTAAACTCTGCCCTGATATAGGCCCCCCTGATAGTTTAAATGCATGCCCTGAATATGACTTTCTGTCACTATCATTTGCCCAATCAGATACCACAAATCCTTCTAAATTATAATCGCTAACATTGTCTTTTAAAAAACACAACTTAAAATGCTTGGTACCTTTTAAGTACCTAAGTACTCTCTTGGCACACTCCCAATGATACTCTGAATAGCAATTATTGAACTGACTCAAGTAATTAACTGCAAATCTGATATCTGGTATTTCACAAAAGGTCTAAACACGTTGATGTTAGTTAATTAACACTGCTAAATACATGAGGATTCCAATGAGTTTCTGATATTGCAAATTATTTAAGTCCATATCAATATTTTCTACCTTTTCTGTCCTACATTCTATGGGAGTACTAACTATTTTACAATTATTCGTGCCAAATTTCTTCAAAACCTGATCTATATAATCCTTCTTGATCTAAATAAATGACATTGTTTTTATAGTCGCTAGAAATTTTAACTCACAAACATTGTTTGGCTTCACCTAGGTCCTTTATATCAAATTCTGAGTCTAGCTTTAATTTTAAACATTCAATTTTTTTCAAATTATTTGAAAAGACAAAGAAATCATCAACATACAATGCCACCAAGTCCATTTTTTATAAATAAACAACACTCATATTTTGACCTATTATATCCCAAATTAGACAAAACTTGATTCACCCTATCTATGCCCTTGATAATTGTGTTAGCCCATAAACTGCCTTTTTTAATTTATACACTTTGCTTTTACTACTTTTAATAACAAAACCATATGGCTGTTTCATATAAACAGGCTGTTCAAGAAAACCATTCATGCAGTTTTTACATCAAGATGTATAATTTATAAATCTAATTCCGCAGCTAAGCTTACCGATAATCTTAAAGTCTCACTACAGGTGCAAACACTTCACCATAGTCAATACCAGCTTTCTGTACACAACCTTTTGCCATTAAACGTGCACGATATTTCACCTCTTTAGTGTCACTCACTTTTGTCTTGAATACCCACTTGCATGGTACAAAGGTGGAGGAATCTGGTACACTATCCATGAGTTCCCAGGCATCATTGGCTTCAAAGCACTTGACCTCCTCTGTCATGGCCTCTCTCCATAGTTCAGCATCTGCCCTTGACATGGCTTGCTCCAGAGACTCTGAATCACCATTTAAACAGAATCCAAGATTTTGCACACATACATAGGTTACATAGTCCTCAAACTGTTTTGGCTTTATCTTCCTTGAAAACCTCCTAACTTCACAGTTTCCTGTTTGTAGAGTGTCATCAGGCACTTTCCCCACAAAATCTTCATCACTTGTCGAGTCCACTGTCTCATAATCTCTATCTGAGTCAAACTCTGGAAAAATTTCATTGGACGAGCCTTAAGACAAGTCTTGTTGATTTACTTCAGCCCCCACTTAATCAGCTGATGATGGTGGTCCACAAAATAGTAATGGGGATGGTTTAACTATCTCTTCAATGAAAACATCTCTGCTTATTACAATCTTCTTCTCATCAGGATCATACATTCTATAGCCCTTTATATGACCACTAAATCGCACTAAAATCATTCTCTTTGACTTCTTTTCCCACTTCAGACGTTTCTCCTTTGGAACCAGGACCATACCCTTACTTCCAAATATCCTAATCTGACTCACATCTGGTTTCCTGTTGTGCCACTTTTCATAAGGGGTAGTTTCGAGTCCAGAGACTGCAGATCGATTTCCATATCAGGTACACTGCAGTAGCCACAGCTTTAGCCCAAAAAAGTTTTCCAAGCTTTGCATCATATAACAAACATCGAGCCTTTTCAACTAAGGTACGGTTCATCATTTCACTAATACCATTCTGTTGTGGAGTGTACACATTTGTACCTTGATGCAAAATGCCATGCTTTTTATAAAAATCCTTGAATTTTTTACTATTAAATTCACTCTTGGTCACTGCGAAAAATCTTAATTTTAGTACCTCTTTGATTTTCCACAAAGTTCTTTAACTCCTGAAACTTTTCAAAAACCTCGTCTTTGCCCCTTAAGAAATATGCAAACACCATCCTTGTGTAGTGTGCCAGACTTCCCTGCAAATTTCCAAGGCTGTTAAATTTAACTGTGCCTTCTTGAAATTTAGTTTGTAAACATTATCCACTAAATTAGACTTAGCAATCAGCTGAACATTTTTATTATAAATACCACAGCCCTTTAGATGAAAAACAACTTTATTATGGTTTTTTATAAGTTGACTCACCGATAATAAGTTTGTCATCAATTCTAGTATATAAAGAACATTGGAAACCTTGACAGAATGCTCCTCCTCAGCTATTGTTGTGATTTGAATATCACCAGAACACTCTATACCTCACCTGGTATTATTTGCCACTGTAATTTCCTTCACGGGTAGTTCTCTATTGCCATTTACGAGCTAGTCCCTCCTTGATGTAATATGAACACTACAGTCCACATACCAATCGGAATTGTTGAGATTCCCTGTTAGAAACACTGCATTAAAGGCGTTGGATGAATCCTCATTCTGCCTTTTATTTTCTGGACACTTGTTCATAAAATCCCCCATTTTTTTACATTTAAAACGGGTAACATCTTTGTTAAATCTCCTTAAACGACCATTAGCACCACCTCTAGTTCCTTTGCCAAACCCTTTGTCTGCAGCATTACTACTAGCACCACCTCTTGCTCTCTGCCGAACGGTAAACTTACGAACGCACCAGCTGATGGTCGATTATTGTCAGCACCACCTAGATGCATGTCCAACAATCTCGATTTGATGGAATCGGCAGTAACATCAATTCCTGCATGCTGAATAGCAATTACCATAGTTTCAAACTTGTAGGTTAATTCAGCAAGCATTAAACTTCCAATTAACTCCTGACTAAGCTGAAAACCACATCTTTCATGCTTGTGAGACGTATCTATTACCTGGTTGACGTAATGCTCTATCGACTTGCAATTATCAAGCCTTAATGATATCAGTTTGCTTAGCAAACTAATCTTACAGGCAAAACCTGAATCCTCATAGAGCTTCTTCAGCTGTTCCCATATTTCCTTGGCGGAACTAGTATCTTTTACATGGATAAAAAGCGATGAATCTAAGGCTAAAGTCAATTTGGCCTTGGCTTTGCCTACCAAAACGGTATCTGTCTCAGAACCATCTAGACATATCGATAATCTCTCCAAGACGAACACGTTTTCCACTGCAAAAGCCCAATTCGCATATTTTTTACGTTCAATCAACTTTGGAACGTTATTTAAATAGTTCACGGCCATCCTTTAGCACTCAACACGTTTACTTTATAGTTTTCGTCGGGCGGTCGATTTACGGTCACAAAACACGAAACAATACTCGGTTCTCAACGGTATGGGAGCCTAACCTGTTAGACATTTTGCTCGTGAACTATTTATCAAAACCAGAAAAACGTCTTACAGTAAACATTAACATAAAACAGAATAGACTCGCAATTTTACATCAACTAAAAAACATGACAGATGACATATTATATACAATGTTGCCACTTTAATTCCTTGAGATACTACCAACAGGTCTTCGGTCACTATTTTATAATATAATTTTTTTTAAGAGTTGAGTTGTGCTATTTATGGCTAACTTTCATTTAATTCCACTCAAACTCAGAGTTTATACTACACTCTAACTACTTGATAGATTCTACTTTGGAAGTATCTTTCTTAGAACGTTGACAAATTTATCGTAGATTCGACTTAGGTGGGGAGTGGGGAGCCTGAATCCACGCACAGGTGTGCTGCGAAACTTGGGATTACGTAGGAAATAAGGTTTATAATCGCCTACGTTGATCGCTCGTGTTGTTTCTAAATTATCTTGAATGTTGACATAATATTTTCCAAGTTCAAATTGAAACTTAGGACAGGATGATATTTACTTAGTAGTTTATACAGTTTATTAGCTCACAATATCGTGTAATTAGTGATCTGTAGGTTAACGTGATATGTAGATGACAGTAGGTGTTATTAGGTAAACAACTGATGCGTTTTTAAGGTGACATATATCTATAATTTGGCATTATGTGTTTGAGAACAATTACATGATTTTTTTTTAAAGCTTTTAGTTAATGTTTAAATATCCCTTATTAGCTTCAGTTTCTAGCAAAGACAGCCAAGTGTTATTAAAATTAACAGAAACAGAAGCAATTTAATAAAACTCAAGCACTTTCTTTAATTTACGTTTTTTTTTTTTTTGATAATGGTTAAAATATTTGAAGCGTTCCATTGTTTTCTGTCATTGTTATCAAATACATTTTGACAAATATGTGATTTGTGGAATTGTGTATTTTTAATATAGGTATAGGTATATCTTTTATACGTTCTAATAAAGGTCTACAGGCCTCACCTTTATAAAATTTATTACATTCACATGGGATCTTATAGATAATATTTTTTGTATTTTCATTTTTATTGAGGGGTTCTGTTTTAGTTAGTTTAGACCTAAGAGTGTTTCCTGTTTTGAAAATAGCACGAATATTAAATTTGTTATCTATTCGTTTATTTTGCCCCATAAACCAGGAATATAAGAAATAAAGAGGTTTGTAATAGGTCAGATTTGATTCTGCCTAATATTTAGTTGTTCAAACTCTGTAAAATATTTTTGAATGATATCAATAGGATAGTTATTATTAATCAAAATATTCTTTTTCTACGCTGAAATTTTGATTATTAAAAATTTTTCTAATTCGATCATATAGACTTTTAACGACATCCTTTTAACCATTATTGGGTGATTTTATTTAAAATTTAAATATCTGCTTATGTGTGTAAGTTTTCTGTATGATTTTGTTTCGAAACTATTCAAGTTCTTGTTCATAGGAATGTCAAGAAACGAAAGTTGTTTAAACATCTTTTTCTATAGTGAATTGGTTGTAGGTTCTTTAGTGTTAATATGAATTAGAAAATTGTTATGAAAATGTTCGTTATATCAATAAATTTCAACATAAGGTAGCTAGTACTATTTGCAAAAGGATTAAGAATGTTGATTAGATATTTAGCATTTGGGTGCGTTAATGAATTTATACAGCTTACTATTGGATGTAAAGGTATGTTTAGTTTGTGCATTTTGGTACTCCATAAAAATTAGGTGTTTAGCTACTTTGTGGTGTCAGTTTGAATCTTTCTATATGGTTGAACTGATTTTATGCTGCTTATATGTCTTTGAATACGTTCTGTGGGCTCTTTATTTACTATTGAGTAGTGTCCACTTATCATCTATTTGTCAGCATCCTTCAAGAATTTTAGCAAAGAAAACATTATCAAAAAAATATAAAACTAAAGAAAGTACTTTAATATTAGTAAATAATTTAATAACACCTGGTAGCCTTTGCTAAAAACTGAAGTTGATAAGAGACAGTTATAAATAATTAAATAAATCTCTAAATAAAAATCACTGAATTCCTCCCTAACACATAATACTACATATTGTAGATGGTGTAGTACCTGAAAACCTCGTTATTTTTTTACCTACGCACATAGAAAAGAGTTCTCAAACTGAGGGAATTGACGTTATTCCAAGAGCATATTGACTTTCATATGTGGCAAAAGAATATTACTTTGTGCCGAGAGAAGTATTTCTTCACCTCAGCGGAATCAAATAAAAAAAATATATCTGAACTTCACATGTTCTTATGGCGAGGAAAAGTATTTCGAAATAAATATTTATTCCTTCATAAGGAGAGGACTGATCTGAACTCCTCGCTGTTTTTAGATCAAGAGATCTTTTCTATGTGTGTAATAATACCAACATATCACACTAATCTATAGACCAGTTAATCGATATTACATTATTCTTGTCATCTTGTCAAAATCAATTCAAAACTTGACATGGTGCAGGAGCTTTTTACTGTTTTAATTGCATTTACTAACCATTTTCATTTTTAGATTTTTCGTTCTTGACAATGGGGACAGATTTGTTCCTCGAAACGTCTTTTAGGTTTTTCAGCTTTGTTAGCACTAAACTACATCTTAGGGTCAGAACCGAAGCTGCCTTATTCAAAAAGCCTACAACTGAGGCAACAATTTGTCTGATAAACATTACTCCTCTACAACAATATGGAATATATCTGCCCCTTACTTCATATCGCGTGCAACGTGCCTAAATCAAATTGTTGGTACTTTTGCATACTGCATACGAAATAATGCTCATTTGTCAAAAGCGTTTTCGGTTCATTCTCGATGCAACTGAATTTTATAGTGACAGTATTTTTTTTTGCCAATAAACAACTACAATCGCACCGGATATTTTGACACCATAAAATAATTTCTATTGATTTCATCAATTAACTAAATCAAGTAAATCATAGTAGTAAATCGGCTAGTAAGACAGCTAACCCAAACTATCAAATATTAATACAGATAATGCTGGCGGAAAAGTTGAATTTGCAAATTTGCACGACCAACTATAAAAATAGTTAATAAGTAGTACAAAATGAGGCTAGCTGTTTAAATACATTTTCAAAATCTTGATTAAAAAAAAAAAGTTTTAAATGACGTACTACATATATATTAGCATACAATTAGAGAAATTTAAAGGTATTTTCAACAAAATTATTCCATTTAAATTATACTAATTTAGGGGCTTCCAGACTGCGACCCTTTCAGATCTATTTTATCTTCTCACAAAAAGCCCTTTAGTGTTCTTAATCTAACCCCGTCATCTCCATGAGATGCCATAGGTTAGTTTTCAGATCTTCCGGATACCTACAGCACTTGGCTTTTCTTCTTTCAGCAGTGGCAAAGTATGTGAACTGCCGTTTCTCCTCTTCCTGACCGAAACTGTACAGCAAGTCTTCTCATATGTTTGTTGAGGTTACAGTGCCCTGTTAGAAGTCTGGCTATTATTCTAGTTGTACTTCTTTTCTGAGTTAGTAGATAGTCTGCGAATATAGGCGATGATCTTTTAATGTTTTAGCCCGTCTAATTTCTGGAAAACTGTTCCACCGTTCTTGAGTTTTAGTCTGCATCTATAATTTGATGCTAGGTTCTCGTATATGTTTTGCTATACCGTAGGAGTCCGCTCCATTCAGGGCCATTCTACGAATGAGTCAGCCTTTGTATGTGGTGGTACCCAGGCTAAGGTCAGTGGTTCCCAACCTTTTCCTATTCGCGACCCTTTTAAGATTTTTTAAAAATGTTCGCTACCCTCCGACCTAAAATGCACCGCAGCCGATTTTTATCAATAGCTATTACATGTTTTTTCACCTTGCCAATGCTATTATAATAATTCGACGTCTTTGGATTTTTCAAATGTGTTTTTATTTAAACATACAAAATAGGGTGAGGTAATTACCCCCATTACCCCCCGAAATAACTATATTTAACGTGGACTAAGCTCGCATCTGCGTAGTAAGGTTTATTATTCTTGGCGGAGTTTATGTCAAGGCCAATCTTATGTTATTTTGAATATCCCTGGTTTCTACCTCAATCTGTAGAAGAGTTGAAAATCCACTTTCACAGAGAAGCAAAAATAACACTAATCTTCGAGAAGAAAGCATGGAAACTTTGGGATACGAATAACGCATAGAACAGCAAAATTTAATCGATGATTTTCCTGAAATATATCAGGCACTGAGGAATCATGTCGAAGCTCCAAAAACACACCCCGCACTTCAGGGAATGTTCACAGATGCACGAAATGAGTTTCTAACTGCTTCCATGCTCAGAGAAGTAACATTGAATTTCAGATTCAAGAACTTGAAGGTGATCATTAATTTCCTCGGTAAGATTGTCTACAATTTCTGTCTCCGATTCTTCAGCTTTGATGCAAAGCTATTCAAACATGGTAAAATTTATAAAATTTACTTACGGCGCCAGTTTTGCAGCTTTCTATACGAACGCCTGAATATTAGATCTAAAGTCGATAATGTACCATGAAGTCTGAAATTTAACTTGTTTAGTTGATATAACATGTGTGATAAATAAGCTACTCTTTGGTATCATTATTAAAGTGTGTCACTAGATCAACTCATCCACACAATGATAAATTGCGACAACTTCCGCTTGGCATATCATCGCATAGTAGGATTCTTGCCTTTGGCTTCATTCTGTATATACCGGCACCTGCATCTTCACCGGCTTTTGATCCGTCTTTATCGACAGTTATTTATGCATTAATAGGAGGTTCTTCCTTCCATGCA
>MU187678.1:10729-26168 GCA_016904865.1 Pissodes strobi | reverse complement strand
TATCGACAGTTATTTATGCATTAATAGGAGGTTCTTCCTTCCATGCATCTCTGTCCGTTACACTATTTTTTATCACAGCTACATTTGGGTAATATGCCATCTATTGGCATTATTATGATGAGATCGCTTTCCAACTCTCTATATAAGCTTGTTGTAGTTTTTCTCGCGCACTGCATATTGATGCTTTGCCTCTGCCCGCGACTGATCTAGCTTCGCCCTGAATGAACGTGAAATGATGGCAGTATTGTTTCGCATACATTTGATACAATAATCCTGCTATTTTTAAAGTTGGCATTTGTCCACCGACACCTAAGTAGTGGTGCTCCTTTTCTTGCAGAACCACAAAATTTTTAAATGTGAGGTGTCGTAAAAAAACTGAACTATAGAATACCTATTTACCTATGTTTGGATCGAGACTTTGAACACCTTAGATTACCTACTCATATAAAATGTAATAAGAGTTCGGTAATTTAAGATGCAAGAGTATTATCTTTTACACACATTTTGGCAATAAATCTTTGCATAATAGCAAAAACCTAGCCATTTTAAAGTGAATTTGTTTTTTTCCAAATGCATGTTTTTAAAAGATGAATGTCTACAACTTTAACATTTATTTTACACTTTTTTGCTAAAGTCAGGCATTTATCAGATATCGTCAGCCGAAGTAATACATGGATTAAATACAGTGGAATTAACTAATTAAATTGAATAAACCAAATAACATGTTTATCTGTCTATCAATAAATCAAGTATTTTGCTCATTTTTATAATTATATTTTATGTTGCTGATTTCGCGAGAACAAATAAATAAAAATAAAAAAAGTCAGCACTAAGTCTTGTGATGCGAGAAAGAGGAATTTTAACTATACCGTACAAATGCTTTATGTTATAGTGTTAATTGCTTAATGACTCTGAAGAATAGCGCTATATCATCTGCACCTGAGGAGACTAAATTTTGGACCTAATTTTAGCTTATTAGTAACTCTCACGGGGTTGATGAAAGTTTTTTTGGAACTTAAGTCGTATCATATCTCCATGGACATATCTTATATTTACTGGCCTTATAGTACAGCTGTTCTATAATATTTCCGCCGGGAAATGTCTGGTGTGTCAAGCGACTAATATTGAAACGAACAAAAGCTGCTATCGAGTCCGATATTAGCCCAACAAATGTATCAGTGGTTCAGTGGTTGAGCAAATTTTAGAATATACAGTGGGTGTAATTTGCTTTAAGTTATGATACCTCTAGAAATCCATTCCAATTAATTAACTGTAACAAAATCTCATACAACGTCATAACAGATAAAAAGTGCGAACTGACTACGACAAAATAATACAATAAAATTTATAAACTTATTAGTTAATTGGATGGTTATTTTGAACTGGAAAAAATTCTGGTTACAAACATCGAGCACCGTCAATACAAACGCGTTGATTAATTCGTAAGTGAATTCTTCCTAGACACCGATCAAAGTTTTTAACGTATTTCCAAGGCCTAATTGAAACAGCCTCAGACGTTTTCGGTAATAGTCATGTCTGGAGATTGCCGGCCAGTTTACTCGACGGATATTATAGTTTTTAAGATATCGATAGAATGCACTTACCTATGGGCTGTTTAAAAAATCTAGGCATATACCAAGTTCCAGCCAATTTTTTTATTTGTTCCTCATCGTGAAGTGGGTATAATTTGGTTATTAGCTCTCGATTTATAACGACTGGAACAATAGCTTGACTTTCATATAACTTAAAAAGCGGATATCCTAAAAAATCAAAACTCATTCGCAAACTACGTTTTAAAGAAAACAGTTAAAATCTAAAAAAAAATTTATCTTGCTCGAGGAAAAATTAAACTTTGGAATCTTGCATTTAATCTTAATGTATACCCAACTAGCAAAACTGTGATTGATTAACAAGAACGTTCTTTTTATAGAGTCTGTCTAAAAGTTGCGGATTGGCAATTTTTTATTTTAACAATATTCTTACAAACACATTGCATACAAATTTTGTAATAGTTGTATTAAATACTGCAAGAACCACTACAAAACTTAATAGAGTAATAGAGTGGCTGTATAAGCATTTTTGCTCAATCGCTTATTTGTCTTAACGGTCAGAAAAAGTTAAACACAATAGTATATTATTTTATATGGAGGAAAAGTGATACTTTTCATGGCGCGCTCGTGGTAATAGAGAGCAAGCCATGAAAAGTAACTTTTCCTCCAAATAAAATATGCTGTTTTTTCTTCAAATGTCGACAAATTAATGCAAAAAGCAAAAACATTTCTTTTTAATAGTAAAAATATCTAATTATTATTAAAGATAAGTGGGTTTGCAAGGCGGCTTAGACCGGTTTCGGTGAATAGGCACAGGTTGTTGCTATAGTAATGTAACATAAAGCTGTCAGTGGACACTGTCAACAATAATAATTTTTTTTAAGATTGCGTCTCCGATTGCGTTTTAATTCCGTATTGATAAGCAGTTATTGAGTAAGTTCGATTAAATAATAACCAATTTGTTCCTAAATTAGTGATTTTTAGAAATGCAGTCACAAATTGAGTGATAAATACAAATTGTAGTTTAATAAATTCTGAGTTGTTGACGCTTATTTTGATGTCTGTTTGTATTGTATCTATGTTGCTATGACAACACTTTTACCTCCGCCGGCGGAAAAGTGAAAAGTAAAGCTCCGGCGGAGGAAAAACGAAACTTCACGGCCGCCCACACAGTCGAGTAATGACGGATTTACTGACGTTTGAAGAAAAAATAGTGTTATAATTATTGTTAGTGGAGAACTTCAAGAAAATAGTTTTATTACCGTTGTTCACATTTGATTTTGAGATAATTGGTACATTGCGTTGTCAAAATAATTGTACTGTAATTTACTTTAAATTTAGCTCGATTGAACTATATTTATAAGGTCTATATGCCTTGTGTCTACATTAAATATACACTGTAAAAATACTTTGAAACTGGACTTTAAAAAATTAATAATATTACTGATAGGTTATTGAATTGTTTATTATTTTTTTCCATAATCATACACAAGATTATTTTTTGCGCTTTGAAAAAATCCAAAAATTGCACGTTTAAGAAAAATTTTACTTTACAGCTCGGCGAGCACTAAAGTAAGCATAACGCTCTCTCAAACATAGCAACGAGTAAAATATTCCTTTTCCAAAATAAATTTGATTCTTTTTAAGCATAAAGTACACAGAAAAAATAACCAGGTAGTTTCAATTATAATCCTATTAATGATAACTTTCGCTTTAAGTTAAATTAATATAGTCCATATTGATTCAGATTCTCGCCGTCCAGTCAACAATTCAACTAATATTTAATTATAATAAACAAGTTATTGAATTTCAAAAAAAACCAATTTCAATCTAATAGAAATCTATTTATATCAGCGCTAAAATTGCTATTGCAAGCAATGAAAAGCCTAAAGATATTTTTATTAAAGCATTAGTTTTATTAAATACTGTAAGTACCCCTATAAAACTTTGATTATACAGGTAATGGGCTTTATAAGTATTCTGTAGTCTGTTAAAAGAAATTAAAGAGTAAATGTGTGCTGTTTTATAAGGCTAGGCTATTTTTTAAAACATAAAAAACAAGCCAGAAATAATTGATAAATAAATGTTTCCATTGTTTTATGGTGTATTATAAAATTTAATACCCAACAATCATAATAAAGAATATGTAGGTACTACAATCGTTTGTTTCATATTATTAGGAGTATTTGAAACTTGACAACGTTTTATTGTCAACTTTCTCATCTCAACTCTTTTCCCTTTTCTTCCTGAAGGGGCAAGTGCCATGTCAGGTCCTCAGATGCTTATTCCTAATTAAAATTAGATAACATCGATTACGACCGTTACGATTAAATTGGCGCGTGCCTATCAGTGGCTGGTTAATTTATTTTTGTTTGTGACTTTAGATTTTCAAGGCGGATTTTCCGGTTTAAAAACTAATAATTAATGCTGTTGTTTTGTATGGTTGTGTTGTTAATAAGGAGGTAAAGTAAGGCAATGGCTCTTACAACAGGATAAGCTGATCTGTGTTTTATTTTAATAATGCAGTATTGCCATATCAGATGTCATATCTATTACCAAGGTTTTGTTTATTAAAATTATTTTTTGTTCTTGGTAGTGGGTTTTGCCGTTTTGTTTTCTTGTGCCTACATCTAGGTAATTTAATTTGAAAATTGAAGGATAGGTTAAAACTCGGGTTGAAATGAATCCTTCTCAAGATATTGTTTTGTTTTTGCTTGAAACCCCATTCTCGCGACGATCTGAAGTGGAAAAGCAGCATATTTTGGAGAGTCGACCAACGCCAAAACTAACGGTAATTTCTAGGGAAAAAGGGTGGGTCGTCGGGATACTTCGCGAGCGTTACAAACTTCCTGGTACGATAATTATAAAGGGCTCAGCGGAAGTTTATAAATACAGAGTTTGTATTGCTGGCCGTGCATTTTATTGGGTAAAGGCAAAAAATTCGTGGTGCTCAAATGATGGTTTAAAGAACCTAAAAAAATTCTGCTAGACACAGTGCGGACTTTTTAAATTATTTTAATGACTTTGAATTTGAACTTTTAGTTTTAGTCTTTAGCGATGTTTTTTTCTTTCACGGATGTACTGCTTGATGTGTTACAAAGTAAGTCACTGTATATTAATAGTTGTATCTCTCAAATAAAAATTACGCAAGAGTCCTCTTAAATACGAGACGAAATGACGAATCACTTAAACAGATTTTTGATGACAATTTTATAAATTATTTGATAGTGCTACAATTATCAAATATATATATTTGTGAAGTAAAATATGATTGTGTCGGAAAAATGCTATTCCACTTGCTGCTTTATAATGATTAAGTTAGTGCTTTAGTGACCAAATTAAATCTACTGTTTTTTTTATAATTTCTGTATAGACAGCACATTTGCGATATTGATGTATGTTATAAGACAAATTAGAATTACATACGAGCGGCCACTGTAATTGCAGAGCTATTTTAGACATATCAAATATTTCATCTAAACATTTTAAATTGAAAAAATGTTTGGTAATAAAACTTTTGCTGTAATTAATTATTCTGAAGATTATTCTATCTACAGCATTTTTTTAGAGCAAAATTATGTTTACATTTTTTTCAATACATTTTAAAAAACAATTATTAACTAGCGAAGGCGCGTAAAAATTATTCTTAAAAAATATATATACTTTTAGAGTAAAATGAGCTTCGTAGGCAAAAGTGTATGGAAGTGGTCCTGCTAAGAGAATATTCTTGCAGCTTTTATAAAGATACTAAATGCTAGATGAGTATATAAGGAACATATGTTATATTTATTACAAACCTGGAATATGTTTCTCATAGTCTAATGCTCTAATATTTTCGAGTTCATGTAGTACAATAGTTTGTCGATCGGAGAGTGTCAGTAGATCATCTATACTTTTTCCATCAGCAAGAAACTCATCAAGCTCTGCAACACTAAACTCTCTCGGATGACCACGAGAGTCTGTTTTTATTAGCTCTAATTCTTCTGCTACTTCTAAAAGTTTGATCTTTGTTGCCGATATATGAAACGTATATTCCTGAAAAACATTCACTATTAAAACAAAATCAGTTATTGCTTGTGAATCGACAGATAAATGTTATATCTACTTATCTACTACTACTATCTATCTACTTAAGAAATAAGCTCATAAAATATACGGAACCTGAAAACTTAAACAAATCTTGAATATAGAAAACTTTGTATGCAGTCGTCATTAAATTTGCATCTCCTTGCATGAAGTATAAATCATGATAAACAATATCTAAATTTCAAATAACTATTTAAAAATAATTTTAAAGCTAAGCCCGCATAGCTGGTAACCAATTATATAGCAACTCTTAACCACAAAATATAAAATAGATTAATTTTGCTGATTTCTCTTATTAAGAGAATATAGCTATAAGAGGGGAAATCGACGGATACCTGCGGCAGTTTTTGGATATAATTTTAATTAGTAGCTCGTCCTATTAGACACTAAATTGAAAATTGCATTGTCATATTGTGGAAATCAATTACATTTCCAATAAAAAACTTTACCTACCAGCATACATTTCAATTATTCTGAAAGTTATTTTTTTTTATACACAATTCATCATATACTGAATTTGAACTTCTTCTAATTTATTTTGAAAATGTGTGGATTTATGATAATTTCTGTGGAGTATAAGTCTGCGAAAATAAAGTTCCTAATACATGCTTCTTCCTCTCGACCTCTTCTACTAGCCTCTTGTTCTAACCACACATTAAAATAGCCTTTCATAGAACTACGACAATGAATACCAAATATATACTTGTTGGTAGCCTTAGTAAACCTATTGTTTTTTGCAAATCGAATGTAATTGTTTCAACTTCTGGATTAATTTTAGCTGTGATCAAATCTTGTTCAAGTGTAGCCAGCTCACCTGCTGTTTCATCTTTTTTCCTCGCATTGTAGGTGTCACAAACAAGTATCCTTCTGAGGTCGTTTGAAATCTAAATTAAAATTCTGGTAGAATACCTTTTTGAACTTTGAGAAACTGACATCTTCATTGTATTTTTCTTTGTGGAAGTCAACCAAATTCTGAAGATTTAAATTTCCGAATAAAAAAAGTTTGTCTGACTGCGACAATAATGAGATGTATATTTAGGTATACTCTCTATGAAGTTTTTAATGTCTAGTTCTCTTTTTCCCTCAGTTGCGTATCTACCTTCAGAGGTAGTTCCGCGGCCATCATTTAAAGTTGTTTTTAGATAATGCTGGGTCAACTCTAGTTTGACTAATTGCGAGGGTCTTTAATAAAAAATTTGTGAAAATATTATTTTGAATCATTTTAAATTCAGTACAAAAAACGTTACAAAATGGATGATAATATATTAACTAGAATATTAAAGCTTGTTTCGTTTGAGATCATAAAATTACTCTTAACTTTCATAATTCAAGTGGATCCCGAGGTGGATGCTGAATGCGTGCATATAGGTAATCAAGTTGTCGAGGAAAATATGCAACTATATTTATAATTTATAAACAAAAAAGAAGGAAGAGAAAAGAAAACGCACTGCATATTAAAACTTAAGAGCTAAGACAACAGTATAAGCAATGCGGAAAAGATGAAACTCTGGATTTCCACTGACTATCTCATTGCACACTGCCATTATTTTATTTATAGGCGCGACTGAACTTGGTTGAACACAAAGCAAATCATAATTATTAATTCTTAAGGTAACCTTAGAAACCCTAAAGTCATTATACTTAATAGTGTTACTATCTTTGTACTTTATACAGCATATTCAATGTTCTATCTTACTATAGTATTATACAAACGTATAATAGTGGTTATATAATTTTCTACTATTCCCAATGACAAAGCCCAATGACTTCATGTTGGTTTGGAAATAAACCCCAAGATCCTTTACCTCACTTTTGCGAATAAGCTTTATATTCTTAATATAGTAGTCATTCAAAATAACATTATTTGTCTTTCTGGTATATGTCACAACAGAGCATTTATTAACATTCAGATATATTTTATTCTCCCTGAACCAGTTGGAAACTCTGTTGAGGTCCATCTAGAGCCCTATACAGTCATTGGGAGAATATATAATTCGATATAATTTTTGTAGTCATCCACAAATAACAGACTGGCCGATTCAGTGACTGAAGTGTTGATAACCAGGGTAAATACCAGCGGACCCAAGTTGCTACCTTGTGGTACACCAGATGTAGCATTGTAAGGTTTGGATAAACACTTTCCTATTTTTACTTCTTGATCTATAGATGTCAAGTACGAGTTCATGAAACTACAAGCTCTCTTTGAAAAGCCTAACTCAATCAGCCTGCCAAGCAAAATCAAGTGCCTTTTCACAGTCTGTATAGACTACACCAAGCTAAGCGTAATTGCCAATGGCCCTCGCCGCGCATCCTGAAATCTGAACAAGATTTGTAATTGCCGCCCTATGAAGTCATGTTGATTAATTGATACCTCCTCGACTCTTCCTCACTGAAGATATCAGTGTATAGAAGGTATTGGAAAATTATTAGCTAACACATAAATTAGACTTATTGGTCTGTCGTTTTCCACGTAACCAACTTCCCGATTTTTATGAATTGGGATGACAATGCAGAAGGAAAATGGTTTTTGGAAAGTGAGAGCCTAAAGATGTGTGTTAATGTCTCCAACAAGTGTTCGAGGAGCACTTTATAAATGTAAGCAGGAACACCGTCGCTTCCTGTCGATTTTTTGGGCTTTAAACGTTTTATACTTTTCAACACATCACTCTCTTTTATTAGTCCAAAATCGAAAGTACCACCCTCAACTGATTCTACGCAGTTATCCCTTCCCTCGAATATAGATTCAAAGAACTGAGCGAAGGCATCAGCAATGTCCCCCGGCCCTGACGACTAGAATTGTTACATTTCATTGTTGCCGCTATTCCCCCTTTACTTGACTTGCTCTGAACATAAGCCCGAAAGGAACTTGGATTAGTATACACATATCGTTTTCCACATTGGCAATAGAGCAAAAGTGCTCAATTCCAGTCCTTTGGTGTACTAACTTTTTAAAACATAATAATTAGCAGTCCCAACGAGATTAGCTTCATTTTTTATGATTTATTTTATGTAGTCTGTTCTGCCTTCTACTCATCTTAATCGAATCATTAGAATACCAAAGTGTAAATCTAAGTGTACTATTTTTATCTTTTATTTCAGATTATGGTATATCTTGATCCATACATTCATATATAGCAGCGACATCGTCACAAGTTTATATGGAGTCCCAATTATGGTTTTTATTAGGTTATACGAAAGCAGAAAATTTCCCTTGGGAAAGTTGTAGGCAAAGGACTTGATGAGCTCCACTTCATTTTTAGAAATCCACAGTAAAAGACAATGCAGGATGATAACTGTCCTCAGTGCAAATAGCCAACACTTTGATGTTACTAAGTCTTAAACACCTATCCATATGATTTTTAACATTATTATTCTGCTTTAAGCATCAAGGAACTCTCTTATCAGAAGAAGGTACACTAAAATCACCCATTATCCAAACAGTATCTTGCTCAGACATCAGAAAACTTTCAATGAAAATACGCAACAGATACATACATAAAACTTTTTATGGTACCTACCTAACTTTAGATTTATGCACCCCAGACTACAGGTATCAGAATTTAAGATTTCATAGCATACATTGCTTTGTAGCGCTAATTGCACCTCATCCCCTTTTTCCGGTGCCCCTATCTTTCCATATCAAGAGTTCTGCATCAAAGATGGACTCACATAGCCAAGTTTCCGTTACACAAACTGCAGTGAAATTTGCGTTAAACAAACAAAGATAAAATGCACCTGTTTTGATTGTCGATTCTCGTATATTCTGGTAGTACACCGTAAAATCTGATTTATTTGTTGAAGATGTCCTCAGTCCGGATTTCTCTGGCTGGAGCAACTGCGTCTGAGCACCTGCTTGCTCTGATAGCGCCCTTCTGCTCCTGGAAAACCTTGACATGACTGCTTCAATGGGTCACACTTCTCACCTCCAAACACCTGGTTTTATTGTAACTTTCATGGAAGCAGAATGGTTGAGATGCTTGGATGCATGCGCTTCACACGTCCCCTCAGGAAAGTTGGGCTCTAAAAGAGCCCTCAAATGATCCGTACCTGGAGCCAGTCTTGTCACGTATAATGCCATAAATTTCGGGACCACTTGGATTAATCCGCAATCTTCGTTTCTCCCAACCAAGAAGCATCTATTTTTTCTTCTCACCTGATGCTATTCTTCATCACTGGTAAAAAATCTTTTAGTTTTTCTCACTTGTTGCCTGATTGTTGCCATTCTTCTTCACTATTAGAAGGCCTGTTAGTTGAGCTCAAATTCTGTAGCTGTCGCATTTTATTGATGGTAGTAGCCTGTAAAATATCTGTGTTTACCTGTCCAGGCGATATTGGTACTGGCAGAATAGCCTGTTGCTTCGGCTTATTCTCAGACTGATTTGTACTGCTCTTATTCATGTTGCTTTCAACATTGAATTGGAGGTTAGTTTTCCCTGACGATGTGGGAGTAATGTTCGTTGCATTAATTTCGGGTATTGTTGAATAATGAATGAGATTTAATATTAAAATCATTTCAGGGCAATTTTTTGAACAATCAGATGAATTACAATAAAAATAGCTTATAGAGAAACACGTGAACTGTTAAAATTTGTTGCAATTGAATTAAAGCATCTTCATCATATATTTCTATTTCGCCATATGTGCGGATTAAGAGAAAAAATATGATTTAAAAGTAAAAATTATGCTTATATCTGACAATTTACAGCCGGGATCACTTGTGAATAATATAGCAAACGAAAAGCATAAGTAAAATATTAAGGTCGCTTTTTCAACCTATAGCGTCATATTGCCTTGAACGTTTAATCAAGAGAAAATGATATGATTCAAAATCTAAATCAATATTGCTTGAAATAAGGGAATTAATACTTACATCATCAGCATTAAACTTAGGTTGCAAGATAGCTACGAGCTCTCCTCCTCCGTCACTCTTCTTGCCCCGTATTTTTCCGGCCAGCCATTGTAGAGCCTTCTCATGGATATCGGGTATTACTTTCATCACAACGTAGGTCATAGGTAACTGCTTTTCTTCGTCGTCTAATTCTGCTCCGGAAATAGATCCAATATCCGCCTGTTTTCTTTTCGACATACTCTCTGCTACTGTAGTTTTCTTTTAAATATATTTTCAGGGTATCGACTACGAATAAAGTAATTTCGAGAATATAATTATAACTTTGAATTATATTTGCTTATTCATTTCTCCTAAAAATAGTTGAAATTTTTAATATTAAATTGAATATTTCGATCACCGGTCCCAACAAATATATACTATATACAGACAAATTGTAAGAACTCAGGGAAATGCTATTCCTACAAAGCCAACCATCGAGCGAAAATGATATTAAGATATGAGACTTTCGAAACAAGACTTTTTTAGCTACATCAGTTTGTTGTCTTAAATTTACTGAGAAATATTCTTATCAGAATAATTGAATATCGTTATTGAAGTGAAATGAAATAAATGCAATATATGTCATACCATGGGTATACAAAATTCTTTTGTAAGTAAAAGTCTTTTTGGAAATCAAACATTTTTGATTTTTCACAATTTTAAGAAATGTGCCTCGTGAACAATTATTGTAAAGAGCATTTATGGTAAAATATGTTAAGAAAAAATGATATGGAACAATACTATGTAAGGGTGTGGAACCTTCGGCAAAGTGCAGTAAAACAGAGTTTTATCCACAATACCGAAACTCGCACCCGCCGCGCGTTTCGCTAACCATGTTAACATCATCAGGAGATGACTAAAACTAAACCTAAATTCTACCTAATTCTATTTTGTCCTAACGGTTTGCCATGAAACATGGTTATCCACTCAGAATAATGAAGGTCGAAAGCAATACGCCAGAATAAACCAAGAAGTAAAAAAAAATGGTTAAAAGTGCTAAAAATGAGGCTTGGAGGAGTGCACTGAGATTGAAAACTACATTGGGGGAACAAAATAAAAAATGGCTTGGCAGACGATAAAAAGTTTGAGAAAAGAAAATAACAGTCGACTTAATTTAGAAATTATTAAGATTACGGAGTGGGAAAAATACTATCAGGAGATATGTTAACAGAGACAAGAGAAGAAGATATTAGGCTACAAGAAACCGAAACAAACATTGAAGGAAACGTACAGGAAATAACAATAGAGGAAATAAAGAGACCACTTAAAAATATGAAAAATGGAAAAGCCCGAGGTCCCGGAGGCATCCCAGTGGAATTACTTAAAAATGCCCCAGATACAGTACATGACATACTAAAGACACCTTCAACAAATGTTTGTTGAATATGGAAGATCCACCAAATGAGTGGAAAATGGCATTTCTTACATCAATACACAAAAAGGGGTTAAAAACAGAATGTAAAAACTACCGGGGCATTAGTGTCACTGCTACCATTGGAGGGCTGTACAGACGGCTAATCAAAGAACTACTAAATGGGGTAGAAATAGGTGAAGAACAAAGCGGATTTACGGCTGGACGATCACGTGTCGACAACATATTTACCATTAGGCAGACTATAGAAAAAAAAAGAGTCAGGAACCAAGAAACACATCTAATATTTATTGACCTAGAAAAAGCATATGACAAGGTTCCACACAAAAGAAATTCCGAGGTTCTAGACAACAGTAACATACATGAAAAATAATAAATAAAGGTTGGGACGGAGTCTATCCAAAGTTTTAAAACCGACAAAATGCCTCAAGTAAGGTTGTTGTTTATCGCCAACCCTCTTCAAAATTTATGTCGACGAAATACTTAAGGTATGGCAAAACAAATGTTCCGGCATGGGACTGGATAGAAATGGAAGTTTCCTGCACACTTTACTTTTCGCAGATGACCAAATCGTAATAGCTAACGACACATACGATATAGAATACATGATGCGACAAATGTATGAGGCCTATAAAAACGCAGGCTTAAAAATAAACTTCGCTAAAACTAAGTATCTGTCAATTGATTCCTCTCAGCTCGATCTAGAAATAAAGGGAAATGTGATTCAATAGTGCCAAGACTACACTTATTTAGGAGTGAAAATAACAAAGTCAAAGTCAAAGTCAAGTATGCTTTATTGCCACAGAAAAATTCAAATAAATTTTATGGACAAAGCGAACTAAAATAAATAAACTAACCATAGTAGGGCAAATACAAAACAAAACAAAACTTAATATATACAATAATATATACGATAATAAAATAAAAATTGGCCACGATTTAACAAAAAAACTATATTACAGAACATCATAAGCAGTTGAACTAGATCCACAGGAAGTACACAAAATATAGGGTAAAGAAACCCAGTGTTATCAAAATATTAAACATACGTTATAACGAAGCGTGCTGTTTGAAAAAATAAGGAAGGCCATGTCGGTGAACTTGACTCAGGCAATGTGCATATGCTGCAGAGTTGAAAATATCGAGTAAAAGTAAACAAAACATGACTAAAATTGATAGCTTGGTTTTAATTTTGTGTAATTCCTGTATATCCGAAAAATCACTAATTCGTCAAAAAGATAATCCTATACCTATTATAATAATATATATAATATAAAAATTTTTCACCGCCGCATATGAAGCTCAAGAAAATTAATGGAGAAAAAAATAAAATCTAATTCACGCAAAACTCATTTATAGATTAATAAGGTCTTTCTAGTAAGTAAGCTTTCGTTTTTTCACGAAATTTAGCAAATGTAAGGATGGATTTAAGATGTAGCGGGAGTGTATTGTATAACTTCTTGGAATTATAAAGAATAGAATTTTTTGTTAATTCAGAGGAGGGAAAAGGAAGGTAGATGTTCTGTCTCGAATTTCTTGTTGAGTACTCATGTTGTGGCCTTTCGGGAAATATGGATCGATATTTGCGTATTAAACAAGTTGTTTCTAAAATTAACAAAGCAGGAAGCGTAAGAATTTTATATTTTTTAAAGTAGTATTCGCAATGAGCTCTGCCATTAAGACCAAATAAATAACGAATTGCTCTCTTTTGAAGTTTGAAAATGGTACGAAATTGCTCGGTGTTACAGCAGCCCCAAAAGGGAAGGCCGTAGCGAAGATGAGATTCAAACAAAGAGAAGTAAGTGAGCCTGGCAGTAAACAGATTTAGTTCCTTCGAAACCGATCGAATTGCGAAGCAGGTAGAACAAAGCTTTTTTGTTAAAGAATCAATATGTGCGGACCACTTAAGGTTGGCACTAATACTCAAACCTAGGAATTTAGCCGATTCAACGTATTTAATATTGCTGTTGTGAAGTAGCAAAGGTTGTTGTAAGGTTGTTTTATAAGATAAGGCTACCGTTTTATCAACGTTGAAACACAGCCAATTTGAGTCAGACCAAGTTTTGATTGTCACGAGATCGCTGGAGATATTAGAGTGTAGGGAGAAAGTATTAGAATCACTCCAAGTTATGCTTGTGTCGTCAGCAAAGAGATAAATTTTACCATTGATTTTTAGGTATGTAATGTCATTAATATATATTAGAAAAAGGATAGGCCCAAGAACAGAGCCCTGTGGAACTCCACTGGTAATTAATCTTCAATCAGAATCAGGACCGTTCGCTCTAACAAACTGCTGTCTATTTTCAAGATAAGATTGAAACCAGTTCGAAGGAATACCACGGATTCCATACAAATTTAGTTTTCTTAACAAAATGTCATGACACACACAGTCAAACGCTTTAGCGTAATCACAGCAGACTGTAGCAGTGGGGAGATTGTTGTTAAGGGATGAGTAAACATCGTGAAGCAACGAGAACATGGCGTCATTTGTACACTTGTTTGGTAAAAATCCGAACTGTTCCGGGGATAGTATGCCATGTCTAAGCAGAAATGGCATGAGGCGATTTTTTAATAACTTTTCAATGATTTTAGAGAGTACAGGCAACAGAGCAATTGGACGATAATTGCATAAGACATCCTTTTCACCTCCCTTATGAAGAGGAATAATTATCGCAGTTTTGAGGCATTCGGGAAAAACACCTTTCGTGAAGGACGCATTAATTAAGGAAGCTAGGACATCCAGAATTGGAAGTGGGAGGTTCAAGAAAATTTTAATTGACAGATTATCAGTGCTACAAGCTGACTTACTCTTTATGCTGCTCATTAGCTGAAGAAGTTCAAGGCTGGTCACAGGGCTTAGGAAAAAAACTATCAGCGACTTTTTTAGAAGGAGGAAGAAACGAAAGAGGGTCGAGAGAAGGAGAAATACCAGAGGTACCATTTTTGCTCACGTTGACAAAATATTCGTTTAAATCATTTGGTTTTGGCATGCTCTGATTCGTGGAATTTGTTTTGCCTCTAAGATCGTTAATAATGGACCAGGCCTCCTTGAATACGTTTTTAGCAGTTGATAAACGATTCTGATAATATAGTTTCTTTGCTGTCTTGATAAGTTTTAGGTAGATCTTCCTATAATTCGAAATGAATTCAAGAACTTGAGTGGAGTTAGTGAATTTTTTTATGTATGAGAGGGAACACATATTTTTTGCAGATATGCGTAAGCCTTTCGTAGTCCATGGTTTGTGACGTTTAGGTTTAATGGATTTAAGCGGGAAGGCTTTATTGAATGCATTTATAATTTTATTTACGAAACCACTAAAGTCAGAATCAAGTTCACCTGATTCAAAATTCCAGTTGGTCTTTAAGCGAAGGTTACGAAAGGATGAAAAATTGGAGGCTGAGAAGATTTTTGAGGGCCTATAAGAAGTATTGAATTTGGAGATTACTGCCTCATGATCTGAGAGACCCGCGCTAGTTACTGTCGATTGGATATCAGTTGAAGGAAAGTCGGACGCTACATAGTCAATCATAGAAGAGGAATTG